>JAPTHN010000271.1:0-268389 GCA_026936325.1 Platynereis dumerilii | reverse complement strand
ATTCTATGCCATTTCAGCTGCAGCATACTGTTTTGCATTACAGCATAATTTGATGATATAATGTGTTTTTATGCAGTAACTAAATCCAAACAAGCTAAAAGAGTATGGTAGGTGGATTGACTTTTTCATTTGACAGTCGGAAAGAATTATTATCATAAGTCGATTCTATCAGATTCTGCCATATAAATGTTCAACATATTCTTGAATATTGGTTTGATTTCATTCACAAACCAGGCCTTGAAGATAGTGGCAACAGATGCAGGGATGCCAGGGAAGCTATACTACTCATTATTACCCACTTTGTGAATATCGAAAACTTGAGACCTCTGCCGAGCTCCACTATCTCATTTATTTTGTGGTGGCGGATTACGTTTCACGGGAACCAAATCAGTTTGAAAATCTGGTCGTCTAGGGCAGCTCATCTTCTGCAGGTCTCAGCCTTCCCAGTACTGATTGACCATTGTGAATTCAGATCGCGCCACTCTGTAAGACCAGCAATCCTAACGCGCCATTAAAATTCCATCAGAAGGTTGGGCGATGATTAGAGCTCAGGGTGGCGCAAGTGATAGCGACCTGTGAGGGCTTTGATGTGCCCTACAAATTAATTGGGTGGAGCCTCGGACTGCAGGAAGTGACCAACATAGTTGTTGCTCGTTTGCAGGAGTGGCTGATGGTCTACATACTGATGATAACATTCAGTTGCCAATGGAAACCGATAGCTGCTAATACAGTTGCTAATGGCGACTATATGTCACATTTAGTTTCCACTTGATGCGATTTGTTAGTTTGGGACATTTAGTATATTTCCAGTTGGATTGGCAGGCATTTGATGTTACTATATGTCTTCCTGTTGCTAACACCACCACGGCTCCAATGACGCTTCGTGGATGTGCGAAGAATCCTAAATCGTGATTTAGAAGTATGTGGCTCTATCGAGTTTGGTTGCTAGAGGCAATTTTAGGTCTTCCACATCGCCCATTCTCGCTCAGTGGTGGATTATGTTTCAAGACTAAATCTGGTAGAAAAACTGGTAGAAAATCTGGTAGAAAATCTGGTAGAAAGTCTGGTAGAAAATCTGGTAGAAAATCTGGTAGAAAATTGGTAGAAAATTGGTAGAAAATCTGGTTGAAAATCTAGTTGAAAATCTGGTCGAAAATCTGGTCGAAAATCTGGTCATCAAGTAAGGTTTGACTTCTACAAGTCTCGGTCATTGCAGACTGATTTACCAAAGATAGACCAACATGTCCAACAAGAATTCAGACCATGCCGCTCCAGGAGACCAGCAATCCTCACATGCCATCAAAATTACATGAGAATGTTGATAAATGATTACAGCGGAGCTAACTTGTGAGGGAATTGACTTTTTTCCAGACAAATCGAGTCTATGATCTTCAGCCATTCACTGGGGTAGAAAAGAACTATACCCCTGTAGGGCCTGCACCACTTAGGACACATGCATTATCCTTGATCAACATTGAGAATGAAACGTTAAATTTGAATATGTCATATATTACTTTACAGAATGATACAATCAATTTCCATCCTCTAAACAAATCGCAAGCTCTTGTTATATCATTACATTATTCAGAGTAGAAAAACAACAATTCCTTTTCTTATTCCCAAGAATAAACATCTCGAGACAAGACAACATCAATCTCTGACTCGTGATGAAGAATCTTCTCAAGAAAATTCTGCGAAGCAGTGCCATGGAACCATGTAGGAAGACAAAAGAATGCAGAGAAAATATTCTTAATTTCATTATCAATCAAACATGGCACCACTCTTACACTGGTGAGTCTTTAGTTGGCTGACAAAGATGTATCTATACAGACCACTTTAGATATTGCCACAAGCAGACAACAGATGCATTATTTTGTAATTGAGAAATTTTAGACAAAAATTATAATGTGTGCATCTCTCGTAGCAGAAGTTGGCAAGTCTATGCACAACTAATTATTCAGTTCAGTTTCCCAGGGCAGGATTAGAACCCACACCCTCAAATGCCAGGGGCTGCATAAATCAAGTCAGTAAGCCAATCATCACCACAATAGAAAATCAATGCTTGGTCTAAAATTATTCAATTAATTTTGACAAGTTGGAAAACTTTGATTTGTCAATATTGCAATAATTATCTGAGTCATGCAAAATTTGAAACGAAATTCAAACAATAATTTCAAACATCACGAATGGCATCAAAATTGCTATTATGAAAGAATAATCACTTCATTTTAAAATTTTTGTAATTATCTTTTTTTTAAATGTCATCCTTTCAAACAGGTACCGAAACATTGTACTTCCATAAAACAGCAGTACAACATAAATATATTCAAATTACCCTAAAGGTATCAATCAACCATTACCTTCTATTATTCATCAATATTCTACAAAAAATTATTTGCACATCACAAATTATGATATTCATCAAAATCAAAATTGAACAGAAACACAATTTCTGGCAACAATTTCCCCCAAATTACAGTATCCATGTTTCCTAATTACGAAGCATGCCTAAGGCTATCCATGTTGTTATTGACCAAATTTGGACCGCGCTACAGATCAATAATCGTTTGAATAATTGAACCTGGTGAAAATTAAGTTAAGACATGCTGGGCTGGCAATTTCAGTGCAGATTGCACACTTCTGGTGGTACAGACAGTGAGAGATGGATGGATGAATGATTTGGGGCTTCACGTCCTGTAGTTATGCACTTGGTAGGCTAATTAGGACAGGAGGAGGACACGGCAATGAGGTGAAGGATAATTGAAACAGCTGTCCAACATTGGCCAAGGCGACTCAGAAAGAGCTGGATTCGAACCCTGAACCCAGCGATTGGCAGTCCGGCACGCTACCACTAGACCAACCCTCCCCCCCCTAGAAGAAGAAGAAGTAAATGGAAGAGTAGGAATATTTTGTTACTAACAGCAACAATAAAATAGGAATAGAGATATATACATAACATACGAGACTTCGCCTCTATGTAAGCAAAATTATGAACATTTATAAATATTCTCCATTTTATCTTTGGAATTCCTACAGTCAAGAGAATTCAGTGCAGAATTTTGTCCTTAAGTCTGATTATGACATTATTATATTAGACTCTAGCTTCTCAACATTTCCTAGCTCTAGAATCCATTATTTCCCTTATGAGTCTGGGGCTGTGACAAGTTTGTTAATGACATTCTATGACTCAGCTGAAGTTTTAGGACTCAAAGGTCACCCAGTGCACAAGTTATTACACCAAGCAATAAATTTGTCAAGAGAGGAAGTCGGGTTAGTGATTTCCGCTTGCGCGAAATGCTTTCTTGATGTTTCCCAACATTGTATAGTACATCATCAAGTTGTATTTAATGCCCATTTCTGGTGTGTAGGCTTGTATGGAGTGAGCACTGGAATTAAGTATGGCAAAGTGACTATTATTGGAAACTATTGGCTCAGTTTGTAAGATTCTGATTTTAAAAGCCTTCGCTTTTTCCAATGAAGGTCACAAGTTGGACTTAGAGCCCAAACCTCCTCAATGGGTATCATACCATTTGGCTGTAGTTTAAAAGTGACATTAATTTACTAAATTTCGAATATCAAGTTTCTCTTTGGAACATCATCTGAGCCCAGTTTAAGTGTACATAACATCACCCTATCACACTATGCCCTTTTGGGCTGTGCCTTCTAACAGATTACAAATTCTCTCCATACTATCTTTCATGCTCGACAATGTTTCTATCCTCCCCCCCTTCCCGTTTTCACAAATTCTCCACCTAGCCCCCCCCCCCTCTGTATCTCCCACCTCCTCCACATCCTATATCTCCAAAACCCCCTTTACCCCCCCCCCCCCCCGGGGCCCCTCAAATTGTCTCTCCTCTTCCCTCCCTCCCCCCTTTCTCCTCCCCCCCCCCCTTCTCCTCCCCCACCCTGCCCCTACTTCTCCCACTAGGCCCATCCCCCAATTGCCCTTGGATTGTACCGCGCTAAGGCTTCTTTGGCATATGATGTGCCTCGGGATACTCATACGGCTATAGCCTTACTTATTGCCATGGCGATGCAGTAATTACAAGCTTATAGCCAAGGGCTGCAGGTGATGGATCGTCCGCCCATCTAGGCTACTTGCCAAACTTGTGCACGAAACTCTATAGAATTACATACAGAAAGGTTGCTGCAATGCTTTGGATAACGCGAGCAGCAAATTTCAATTATGATATCAATTATCATTCATATACCCAATTTATACTCAAAATCTTATGAGCAAAATAGAATCTGCACCCATACTTGTGTTGCTATTCTTACTGTTACTTTCATCACCGACTATAGAAGATGGATAGACGATTTGGGGACTTAAGCGGCCTTACGTCCTGTATTTATGCACCTGGTAGGTTAATTAGGACAGGAGAAGGACATTGCAATGTGGGGATGGATGATTGAAACTGCCATCCAACATGCCAAATAAGTTCAGCAGAACCAACCACGGTAGGAATCAAACCCAGGACCCAGCGATTGGCAGCCCAGCACGCTACCGCTAGACAAACCCTCCCAACCCTACAGAAAAAAGTTAAATTCATAAAGGTGAACATAATTATACATGGTTCATGCCATATAAGTACCCATTCAATAGTTATATCATATATATATACCAGCTGAACTTAATTTTTTCACAAAAAATTGAAATAATAATACTGCTAAAACTCTGCTGAGAGAACTGTGTTGATAACAGTTACTGTCTTTGGAATTGTGATATGAGTTACTGTTTGTTTGACAAATGTCTCAAAGCTTATGTTTTAGACACAAATTGTCTGTCTTGTTATGTTGCACTCAGCTGTGTGTTTCACACTTTCCACTCCACACCTTTGATTCTCCAATATGTTGAATGTCAGTCTGAATTTGAAATTCACTTGCTTCAGTCTCGTATGAGAATGAAATACTTTCAACATTATTTGGATGTGATACCTGAGTGTGGCAGCAACAGCAATGTTCATGTAACAATGGAAATAGATTGTAAGTACACTTTTATAATTATAATCATTTAGCATCAGACAAGTACCGTATCATTTATGTTCAAGATGTCTCGTCTATATTCGCACGTTTAATCCTCCTTTGGTAAACAAACTGGATAGTGGATACATTACACGAATATGGTACTCTAGCTATTTAATGGATGGATGATTGGGTTTTACGTCCTGTATTTATGCAGTTGGTAAGCTAATTAGGACAGGAGGAGGACACGGCAATGAGGCAAAGGATGACTCAAACAGCCATCCAACATAGGCCCAGGTGACCCGGCAAGAGCTGGATTCGAACTGGATTCGAACCCTGAACCCAGCGATTGGCAGCCCAGCACGCTACCACTAGACCAACCCTCCCCCCTCTCAAACTTCCGTAAGAACCTTTCAAGCATATAACTGAATTGAGAGTTGGAGACACAAGAAAAATATCAATCTAATCATCCATATAAACACGCATCATTACAGATTTATTTTGGTGTCATAGAATAATAGAGCCCCCGGCAAATATCCTTTCAAGCATTCTATGCGATTAATCATTATTAATGCCACTGTCAATGATAGAAAATATGCCTTATTGTCACATCCAATTTCACTGCCTCAAGCTACATCATGGTATAATGCACAATTTCGTAAAATGTTCAAAATTGTCGATGATACAATATATCATTTATATCTGTACCACATTTTGACACTAAACTGTCAATTTAGCGTCATTTTCAAAGGCATAAAATTTTGATCGCCTAAAAGGCCAATTTCCTTTCCATGTTCTTTTTTATATTGTGTTTCAAAATTTGTGATAATCTTAATGTCATGAATGGCCCATTATGGTATCACCTTTTCTTACAACATGTATCATGGTGTTTTCCATTTCATAGCAATTTGTTTTACTCGATACTTCTCATCTTTCTACGACCTTATAAAAATGTTATACTGCAATAAAGCAGCCTTGCGAATCGACCAATGATACGGCTGTTAGCTAAAGCAACATAAAAACCTGCATACAGTCACACATTTAAACTGATAAAATCTCTACAATTGATGATTGAAGCAAAAGATCTGAGAATGATGTTCAGTCCACGAAAGAGACTTAATATCAAATACATGTAATGCCAATTTTTGACTTAATATCAGTATAATGCCAATTTGTAGCATTCCAACTCACACATTTTAATGGACACTATCATCAGCCTTCTTGGGCATACATCAACTTGATGTATGTTCGCAATTTCCAAATTTCATGCATATATTTCATATCTGTACATCGTTTTGACAAAAAAATAATTCACCCTACCTTAACAACATCCGGACCGGTGATGAAGAGATATGAAGTGTCCTGAAAACGATAATTAAATTATAGTTAGACTATGTCCGACTATCAATTGGCAAATGCATTTTTCATTTCAGCTTTAATTTAAGTCTTTTTAATCACAAAATTCTCACCTTAACCATAAACGTGAAGTCCGTGAGGGCGGGAGAGTAGACAGCTCCACCTGGAGTTTAGGTGTAAAAAAAAAAGTAAATTTCAATTCAATTCAGATCGGCTAGAATTCTGGGTGCATCATTAATAAATATTCCAAAATATAACCCTGACTTAGTTAAAGTAATTTCACACATATATTTGATCAAGTCAATGTCCAGAATACACTGATTGAATTTACCCAATAAATGATATAACTATGAATTATTTCCATATTAAATTGAACTTCAAACAGCACTTTCTTGACATCAAAACACAAACTAAAATCAAGAATTTGAAACTTTATAATCATACAAAAATAAAGAACAATTTAGGAACCATATTTTACATCTGCATGTAAGAATAAAGCAAACAGGTCCATATACATAGCCTATGGACTACTCATATCTATAGACCCAGAAGCCGTTTAATTTCAGGGAACAGATGGCTTAACAGTTATTTGAATGGCTAAGCCGGCTAGCCAATTTTGATAATGGCTGCTTATGGCTCAAAGATAAATCGGCTTGAAATGGCTTAAAGTGGCTAAGTCACCAAATAAGATACATACAGTGCACCAGTGAGCTGCAAAATTTGGCATCCTTGTGGAGGAGTAACATTTTGTCACTTTACAGACAAGCCATATGCAGGATCTTTTAAAATGTGAATTTTTTGAGTGGATGATACCCATTCACACAATTCCAGCTGTATTAAAAAGTCAATAAAAGAACAATTGAAGCATACAGAATATTGAAATATTTGTCATTTGACATGTGCAAAAGTTTTAGCCACCCTTACAATTCTAGTATCACTTTTTCTATAACTTCACATTAAGCCAATGTCAAAGCTCTCAAATATTTTTGATAGTTTTAGTTTAGTTTAATAATTTAAGTCTCACTCTGTAAGCATAAAAAGTACATAATACAATTATATTTTTAAACAGACCATTCACGTAATATAAGCATCCCAATCGTTTTGTGTGAATTTTAAATTGGCTATTCCAAATTTTTCAATTCTCTACCCGAATGCAATGTTGATTTTAAAGGTTGTCAGAATTTCATGGAGTAGCAAGCTGCCCCCTGGTTTTTTTGCTTATATGTATTCCTGGTGTGTACAAGTATCAAGCTAGCTACAGACCTTTGTAAACTGCTGCAATAGAGGGGATACCTCTTGAGACTATATATAACCTGTAGATATAATGTCCCCCAAATAACTCAAAAGCAATACTATATATGCCAATAGGCCTAGTTGCTGCAATGTTAACCTTTAAATTTTAAAGATTGTTTTTTTTTTTTTTTCACAAAGCTCTTGCAAAAGCAGGAAGGTGCTTCAGTGATGCTTCAGGCTGTTAAGCCATCATGAACTCAAAGCTCAACTCCATATATATAAGTAATAGGCCTGCAACATGCTAGAGCCTATTGGTTTTGCCCAATGCCTGAGACATTGCAAGCAAACTACAATGCATTGTAGGTGAATGGTGCAAAAGTCAACTTCATCAAGAACGTAAATATGTAACTTCAATTTGGCCTAACATCATCTCATGTTGATCATTTGTATACCATTGGAATCGTCTTTTCAAGGCGATTCCGTTGATACCAAACATGCCTAGGTTACGTAAAAATAAACGGCTTACAAAATTAATGACTGCTTATGGCTTGAAATAGCTCAAAGATTTTTCAATTGGCTCAGCCAAAAGAAGAAAGTGGCTGGCGTGGCGGCTGCTGGCGGCGGCTTCAGGGACTACAAATCTATAATATATTGTTTATTTAATAACAGCTCATCCCAGATAGAACATTTAATTTTAAAAATATATAATATTAATTTTGCCAAATGATAACATACCAGCGCATGGTCCCATGATGAGGGAGATTTGAGGGATCACACCAGAGGACATGACATTTCTCTGAAAGATAACAAATAGAAAGAGACTTTGGGCAAATAAATAGTCCCAGACCAGGAACTGAACCCAGGACCTTAAGCTGAGAAGAAGGTATTTTGCCAGTTCTTTTCCAACTGAGCCGCCTGCCCTACCCAAAAGATGTTTCGTTTTTGCACATTATTTCATGGACCAAGGACTTTTTATTATTTACAATCTCAATGAATTGAAAAGACCATTTAACATCAGACCTTACGTAAGATGTAACATAACATTAACATAATTTGAAAAAATTCACACATTTTCAAAAACTCTTGAGGCTTAAAATTGCTTTGGTACAAAGAGACTCAAGAAACTAGATGCAAAATCATGAACCAAATAAATACCACTAGGGTTCGCCACTGCACAGTTCCAACAAACTACACAGCAGCAGAGCCACCTAGCTGAATATTGTTGACACACATCTTGTACATCCAAGAAGAGGCTGACAGACAGTGATTTTAACGCTATTTATCTTTTGAAATTAAACATTTTGAGAAATATACAGACACTATACAAAGGTTTATAATATAAATACCAGGTAGATGCAGATTAGGATACAGTCAATAAATCAAACACCATTAAATTTTACAACATCATTGCATGTTAACCATATATCACACTTTATCAAACCATTTTCCGTACCTGGAAGATGTCCGCATACCCAGCCAGAGACACCACTCCCTCCTGAATCCGTGCTCCACCGGAGTCATTGAGACCGATCACGGGAGCTCCAACCAGCATTGCTTGATCCATGATCTGAAATAAAGTAGGGTCTTTTATAATTGCCAAATCAATTTTTAAAAAGAAGCATTTATGTTGGGCAAAGTAGAGCTCAGAGCTGGTGATTTAAATTATAAAATTTCTAGTTTTTTAAATAAATCTTATAAATAACCAATAATACTATGTTTCAATTTAAATAAAGACACAATTCGAAGAACAATTTCAAATGTCTTACACTTGTTTCAAAAATTGAAACAACCTTGTCAAACACATATTTTGCAAATGTCAATATGGAAAGAAATTGTAAAAATATATAGATTTCAATTTACCTTGCATATTTTCTTTGCATGTGCTCCAGATAAACTTCCTCCAAAGACAGTGAAGTCCTGCGGATAGAAACACAGAATGGCATTGTAACATATTATCAATTCTTGTTGACACTGCTGTTTTATAACTGTCATAAATAAACTGAACCAAGTAAAAAACGCAAAACTATTTCCAGGGCTGTATTTTTCTGTAAAATCATTCAGATGAGCTGCTGACTGCTGCGTTTATGCATATATAAAATTATGTGTCAAAGGATTCAGTTCTATAAAATTGTTAAATTCTGGCCTTCGTATCCACATCTGTGGCGAGGTTTATCACATTGGGGTATGGTCAGTGGACCGGGGTATTAGGTACTTGATAGAGCAAATCGAATGATTTAATGTGAAAGCTTGAAGAAAATGATGCAAAAGGCCACACAATTTGTTTCAGTTGGTGATTCTTAACTGTTCAAAATGTTGTTGTTCGAGAAGTCAGTTCAGAGTTTGTCACGCACAATGGTATTGTAGTGAAACCCTGAAACTATAGAAACAGGTCAAGGAATGGCCTATACTCATGCAACAGAGTGAAAAAGGTATAGGGTCAATCTAAAAGACCTCTAACAACCTGAATAGCTGCTTTAGGACAAATGGTAGTACCATGTGTGACCTTTTTATGCTTTTCTTACGGGGCAGATGTGTGATTGTGAGAATAGCAAAAGGAGGGCACAGAAAGTGCTGATGTTTACTTCTGCAGCTGATACACAGGTTTTGTGAAGTCTTTCTGATAGACCCTAAGCGTTTTTCATTCCATAGCTACTGTCTAGGATGTTTGAGGACGTGTTTCCTTAGTTGCATTGTTCCATTGGAATATCATTGTGTGTGGAAAACTTTCACCTGACTTTTCAAAAAATGAATTTTTTAACAAGTCAGGTGGCACTAAAGGATGTGAATTGTGTGGCCTTTTGCATCATTTTCTTCAAGCTTTGAAATGATATCATTAGATTTGGCCTATGGAGTGCCTAGTACCCCTGTCCACTCACCATACACCAATGTGATAAACTTGGCCACAGACTTGCAAATAATAGTCACACTTGAATGATTTTTTGCAGCAGAGTCCTTCAATACCTGATTACATTCATGCATACACCAAATAGCCCGTCTGAAGTAGATACAGAAAAATAAAGCCTTTGAAATAGTTTTGCGTTTTTTATTTGGCTCAGTTTAAGTGAAAGAATCTTTTTTGTTTATTTACCTGACTAAAGACAAAGGCAGTCCTTCCATTGATGGTACCTCGTCCTGTAACAACACTGTCTCCGGGATACTGAAAAAAAAAGAATGTCACATTAATCAGTCTGTCAGAAAATACCCTAAATCAAGTTCCATCACCAGAATACTGTGCATGGTGATTAAAATTGAGACTTCAATATTTAGGTCGGGTTTTAGAGGTTATAAAGTTCCAAGGTAAAATTTCCATACCATGTCAAAATCCCAAGATTTTCATTGGAATGATGCACTATGTAATGGGCTAAGATGATATTGTACAATGTATACTTACAATTTCTTCATCCATATCGAAGTCTCGGCATTCATGTTCCATGAACTGATCATATTCAATGAACGTGCCTTCGTCAAGCAGCAAATTCACCCTCTCTCTGGCGGTCAACTTGCCCTGTGAAAGAAAACAAACCTTTTAAAAAAATGCACTCATTGGCACATCTTCCTATACTATAAGTCTCTTGTTTGCCCACACCTCATTTCTTTATGCACATCGCCAATTCTCCATGGATTTGGCCATGCTACACATCAATCTTCATGTTTTAAAAAGCTCTACAGATTTTTATCTTTACAGAACTGTCTGTTACCTCTAACAACCTATCCACACATGTATGCTATCCACACATACTCTATTCACGTGCCTACAACAGCAGTTATAGTCAATTGTTCTCCCTGGGCTCAAAAGAGGGAGCCATCAATAAATACAGCAGACTTCACAACTGTTGCAGATTGCTGTCAAGCATTGCAGATTGCTGTCAAGCGTAACAGCTTATTGTTGAAACGTACTTAGTTCATTGGCATAACATATGATTTAAAATGCATAATTTCATTTCTATTGCTTTATAGAAGTTTGCAATGCCATTTCTACACACTTTCAAATACCCACATTCACATGTTTCTTCACAACTGCAGAGCTCCCTTAACCAAACACCTTCTTTTTCAGAGAATGCTTCCATGCGAATTTTTCCTATCTGCCATGCCTTGGACAGGAACGGGGCAGGGAATTCTTTTTGTAATATTTCATGCATTCCCCTATCTCCTCATGCCATAGCTGTTGATTTAATGGTAAAATGATACCAGCTCTATAGGGTGATATGGGTCAACCAAACCAGATAAAAACACCCAAAAGAGCATTCAGAACTTCTACGGAGGTTATATAAAGAAGCCACAGAAAGTTACAAATTATTTGGTATAGAAATTCAAGCTTTTGATGCACTTTATACCCATCGTGATCGTGAATAGAAATTTAAGCTTTTGATGCACTTTATACCCATCGTGTCCAAGCTGTATGAATACTTTAGTCATGATGACATTTTACGTTTGTGAGCCTGCTGACCTTGAAAATAGAGATATGCCTAAGTTTGCAGTCCTTGACAATGATAATTGATTAGGGCAATGACTTAAAAGTGAAATTTTTTTTCTCACATCCCTGAATCAAGAGTAAATACCAGGTACGTGCAGAATACTCAGCTGTATGAATATTTTTGTCCGCAACTGTACTACAAGAGATGGATTTATTTAAGGGGGGATAGGCCGTTCAACCCCAGGGGCACCTGCCCCCATGGTGACACCACTGTTGACTTGGCCAATTAGGACAGGACAAGGACACAACAAAGAGCAGATATGAGTCGAAGGATGATCAACACTGCCAACCAACCGAAGTCCAGCCCAGCAGCAGGTGACCTAGCGAGAGCAGGAATCAAATCCAGGACCCAGCAATTGGTAGGTCACAGCGCAACCAAGTTTGTATACCATATTAATCAGTATTCAATTGACCCAATCCGCTGCCCCTCCCCCCCAATCGTATATATATCACCACAGAAGCTTCACATATTTTTTTTTTGGAGGGGTGGCAGAATTTAGGCGTTAGGAATAACTTGCTTACGTAAAGACTCCAAATAAGAAATTAGAATAAACTGTCAGTGATTAACATTTAATTAGGGACACTGTACTCCGCCTAAGTCATTTGAAGAGTTGGAGGATACAGGAGGGTATTTGGAGAGGTGAGGCCGGGGTACTTTTGACTCCCCCCCCCCCTCCAATCTTATGCATTGATGGTAGTAGTCACAATGACTCAACAGTATTGAGAGATGGACATCATGATCATGTATGCCTAATTGTGGCAGTATTTGGTGACTGTCAGATGCAGGCCACTGCAGGGGGGCACCTCCATGTAAATTTCATTTTTCCAAAATTGATTGCATGCATCCCAAATTCCCAATTACAACTCCACCACACAAAGAAAAATAATGCACAATGTGAACATATGACTGAACATATACAATAAATAAAATCAAAATAAACTTCACAGTACAAGCCATGCCATGCTATTCATTTTGCAGCATGCAGTCACCTTTTTGTGCTGGTTGTCAATGCGGCGTTGGCCCCCGGCCTGCAATGCTCTTTCCCTGGTCCTGTCAATTCTTGCTTTTACGTTCAGCGTGTTTGAGGCAGTGCAATACTGAGCTCCAAGAGTGTTTTTCCATATTTGGGCACTCTGGAATAGCACTTTTGTCAATTTACTTGGTAGCCGAAACATGTTTTCACCTCTCAGCAACACAGCGTGCAACCTTCACCTTGCAGACTTTTTACACTAGGTGGCAGCACTGCAGGGTTGATGGAAATAGATAAAACGTGGTAAGGAAGTAGCTGAGGAATGGGATAATGGCAAATTCACAAGATAGCAGTGGTGGGCAAGTTAACAAAAAATGTTAACTTAGTTAACAGCTAATAAGTTAATGAAATTATTAGCAAAGTTATAGTTAATAAGTTAAGATTGTGGCTAAGTTAACTGAAGTTAAAGTTAAAAAGTTAAGTTTTTTTTTTTTTACTTTGATAAAAATAGCAGACAATATCTGAGAAAATATTTACTATAAGTACCAGAATGAGGCTCTTCTGTCTCAAAAAGAGGCACAGGTTATACATTTCCAGACAAACGAACCCAGACAAGGTCTGTCTGGGATTCACTATTTAGCTATCTTTTGTCAAATGAAGTCTTTTTCAAGCAAAAATGTGTCTTTTATGCAACTTTTTTCTACTAAAAGTAGCGGACTTTATTAACTAACGGACTTGTAATTAAGTAACGGAAGTTATTAACTTACGTTGATGCAAAAAGAGATGTTAACTTAATAACTAGTTACTCAATTTGTTAACTTCGTTATTAACGGATTAGCGATTAACTAGTTAATGCCCACCACTGCAAGATAGATACATAGATATGGTAAGTGCAGCCCTCTAAGTCCAGTTCTGGGTGCCCAAGAGATGAGATGAGACAGAGAGCGGGAGTCCTCAACATGTTACACTTCTTCTTCGAAACTTCGAACCCTTGCAGGCAAAGACCTTCAACGGAGCAGGTGGGTACTTAAGCCGCTTAATTGGTCACCTAAGATCAACTTTAGTTTTTTTTAATACAAAATTTCTCGCCCAATTATGAAATTAATGGATTCTTTCCCAGTTTTTAAATTTATACAAGTTGAGATGAATAATTTCTTTCTGATTAGAATGGAACCATTGGGTAAACTTTTTAACAGGAATTTTTGTAGGGCCTGCATGGGGCGTATCCAGGATTTTTTCCAGGGGGGGGGCAAACCACCAGGACATTTCCCCAAAATTTTAATCAGATTTTGGCAGTCCGTCTGAAGATGTGGGAGTCCATATTCGGGTGTCGCGCATTTTAACACTATGCTAAAAAATTATTTCAGAATCTCATTACTGTTGTGGTTGTCCCTAAATTATTAATAATAACTAAGTAAAAGGCCTATATCTGAAAAATAAGGTGAAAATGTCTGGATTATATCGTGAAAATGCTAAAAAGTAGGGAAATGTTTTATAGAGCTAAAGAAATTACTTTGTTGGTTGGCAAAGCATTTCTTTGCAAAAATAGGAAAAGCTAGGATATAAAATCCAGGGAAATAAATGTTGAAAGGAAAGAGTGAAATGTCCAAAAATAGAAGCGGAGGAAATCAATGTGTTATCTTTTGGTAATTCAGTAAGGAAGATATACACATGTATATACTATTTATATAGTGACAAAATATCAAGGATTTCTCTTCAAAATTAGGGAAATCTAGGACCATAAATCTGATTAGGGAAAAACTGAAGAATAACTGATGTTGTAGAATTGTATGCATTCTCTTGAGACATAAACATGATAAATGAAAGCTCTTGAGAATTTTGCTTTCAGTTCACAGAAATATCACTGCAATAATTATGGAGAAAGTTTCGTTTCAGAGTACCTTTTTGATGAGGTTTAAGAGAAATTTTGGGGCAATTCAAAATAACAGTTTTTTTTCTTCTATTGGTATGTTTAAGGGAAATAAGATCTATGCAAAATTGCAAAAAAGTCAAATCAGAAAAATGGAAATTTGTTCGATACATATTTTCATAATGAATATTTGCAAATAGCTTAGGCCTATCACAATTTCCTTAGTTCAAAAAACTGTCCCATATGCATTGGTCACATTTTGAAAATTTTTGTGGAATTTTTTTGCAGACGAATATCATTCGAGGCCAGAGAAATGGGGAAATTTTACAGAAAAAATTGTTAAATCTGATAAATAAAAAGTCTTCGTATAAATCCCTTTTCTCTCAATTTCTTTGTATTTACTTCCCCTTCCCCATTATTTTTTATAATTTCCCTCAATTCTGGTCATTTCCCCATTTTTGCTTGACACTTCCCCATTTTGCTTATCATTTCCCCATTTTTCTTACTATTTCCCCTTTTTTCTTCCTATTTTGGGCAATATATCTGCAAAAATGTCCCGAAAATCTTTTCAGGGGGGGGCAAGTTGCCCCCCCTGCCCCCCGCTGGCTACGCCACTGAAGCCGGGTCCCCCCCCCCCCCCCGGCTCATACTGGAGGATGCATCGCCCCATCCCACCCCCCAAGGATCTACGCTCCTGAATTGGTTTCCCGATTTTCTAATTTATAGGCTTATCCAATCGACCTAATAACTCTTCCGAGAGAAAATAGCAACACGCAGCCTTGTTTGACTCCTTTTCGGCGTGTCCCGTCGTTCCGCAACGCACTGCCCACGTTTTTACCTGTTGCATTCAACGCCTCTTGTGGAATTCACACGAACTACAGATTTTGTTGTTGACAGTTTGTTCATCTGTCAAAAATGCCCAAAAACAAAGGAGGAGGCGGAGGAGGGGCTGCAAAAGGGGGAGCGAAAGGAAAGGGGGGCAAAGGAGATACCGGAGCAGAAGGAGGGGGCAAGGCAAAAGAGAAGAAGGGAGGCACAGCTGTCAAAGTGAGTGGACTCATGTGCTCCTGGGCGATAATTTGAGTATTGAGTGTTTTCTGCTGTTTGTGCAATAAATGTAGGCTAAGTCATTTTAAAACAGTGCTGAAATTTAAGTTATCTCTGGATCCAAGCAAAGATTTTTGATCCAAGTGACTCAGTGAATTGAAGTGCCTGTGCAGAAGTGCTGTAAGGCATCAAAAAAAAAATTACTAAAAGGCGAAGGGTATTCCTGGCACTGTCAATATAAGGACGATAAGAAGGTGCCGACGAAATGTCATGATTGTGACCAACATCTAAATTTTTCTAATTTATTTTTTTTTGTAAAATTTTAGTATAACTAAAAATCGTGACATTCTTCACCAACACAGTAAAACGGCCGACTTCCGGCAATCTGAGAGCGGTATTTTTGACACATTAAATAACTTGAAGTGTTGCAATGACGCAAACGGAACCCACTGTTATTCATAGTGCCTGGTCACTTAGTAGTAGTACTCTAGAGGCCAGTAGGCTTAAAGTGTCTACGTTCCTAATTCTTTTCTAACTTTTACTGTTTTTTTTCCAGGTGAGACATATTCTTTGCGAGAAGCACAGTAAGATAATGGAAGCCATGGAAAAGATAAAGGAAGGACAAGCCTTCAACGTTGTTGCTACAAATTACAGTGAAGACAAAGCTCGACAAGGCGTAAGTTTTAATTCTCTTGTTTTTGTTGGATCTGTTTATCTGAACATGCTGAATGAAGTCATGTGTTGTAAATTCTAGTGTGGTGAGCATATATTGTTCTTTTCGGTAAAATCTATCACTGTATTTACCCTTGGTCGGGGAGGGTTAGCTCGGTTGGTAGCGCACTGGGCTGCCAATTGCTGGGTCCAGGGTTCGATTCCTACTCTGGCTGGGTCACCTGGACTTATGTTGAACAGCAGTTTCAGTCATCCTTTGCCTCATCGCTGTGTCCTCCTCCTGTATTTATTAACTTGGTAGGCTAATTAAAACAGAACGCACGACCCCAATCATACCTCCATATATTTACCCTTAGTCCTAATTTAGTAATCAGTAAAAGCCATGATATCATAATTTTTGTTATGTAACTTGTGCTCATGTTTGGAAAAAAAGGGAATTTGGGTATGTCATTGCCTGGAAATTTCTAAATCTCACTGGAAACATTTTTTGAAGAAAGGCCACATTTTTGACATGGAAGTAGGCCCAGTCGCCTGATTTTCAACCATGTGTGGGAAATGTTATATATTTTTTTGATTGCCTGGAGGTTAACATTTTCTCTAGCATTTGCTTATCCTTACAAATTATGTCATATTTCTTATTAATTTCTTTCACAGGGTGACCTCGGCTGGAAGACGAGAGGAAGCATGGTAGGACCTTTCCAAGAAGCTGCCTTTGCCCTCTCCCCCAGCACAGTCAACAGTCCCTCTTACACCGACCCCCCTGTCAAGACGAATTTCGGATACCACATTATTATGATTGAAGGAAAGAAATAATTGTAAAAATTAATTTGGTGTTGGTCGAATGGTTGTAATGTTGATAATCTTGACAGTCTTTAACAAATGGATGGATGTATAAATGTTTTGCTGTAAATACTATTAAATTGTATGCTTTTAAATAAAAATGACTTTTTCTGTGACTATTTTTGTGTCCACTCTTATGTTGTACTTGGGTGATGTGAGGTATGGTCTTGAATTATTTCTAAATGCCAGTTTAAATGTCCTTTGAAGACTGTTTTATATCTGGGTGGCCCGGTGGTTAGGGCACCTGCTTGTATTCAAAATGTTTGGTATTTAAGTTTGGAAGGAATTTAGATGCAATGGCAAAGCTAAATCGACTTGCTGGCTTCTTATATCTGAAGAGATGGTCTTCGTCTTGTTGTGCTGCTCTTTTCAGGTTGTTTTGAAATAATATATCTGACCAATGGGAGAGTTCTCAGTGGCTGGTGGTGGAGCTACTGTACTAGACGTCCATTGTCACAATGATTAATGTCACAACTGCAACAATGACACAATTGATGACATCACCATTGTTTACTCACTATTTAACGGCGCATTGATGTCCCCCATTAAAGTATCATTTTTCAGATTCTCTCATATCTTCGCAAGGAATTTGTGGCATGGCAAGCAATAATATGGATCTTTAGCTTAGTGGGTAGCATGTCTGCCTTGGCCCTTGTGTGCACGGCTTTAAATTTGGGAGTCGTGGATTCGGAGGTTTAATTTTTTCCTGACTCCTACAAATATTTTACGGAAATTCCGAAAATGTGAAATGTGTCCCAAATTGTACAAAAAACCTGTTGCAGAAGTATTGACAAGCACAAAATCCTATGAAAACTTCGTAGAATTAGTTTGTCTCCCCTGTTAGCCAAGTAATATTTGTGTGCAATAATTCCGATAGTTGGGAGTCGTAATTCAGGAGACTCACGGAGTCTGAGTGACTTTTCAGAAAGCAAAAGAAAAGGAGTCGGGAGTTTGTTCACTAACTTCACATAATACCCAACTCAAAGGCCTGCTTGTGTGCATTGGTGTGAATGTCATTCAGTATGTTGAACACTGGTGAGTAAATTTAACTGGAAAGGGATAGGCCAGATATTCATAGTCCAGAGTTCGAACAATTTCATGTGGTATATGGATACTGTTGATTTTTGTCAAGACTCCATGCCAATTTTTTTATGGAGACCGGGGGAAGCTCAATCTCAGTGGTTTGCTTGCACCCAAGTGGCAGGTGTAAAAGGAAAAAAGCAACATTGCAGATAACTTATTCTATAATTTTATTTTGAATCGCGTAATTCCTTAAAAATGTATCACAGGCCACATTCCAGGGGGTTTTGTTCTTGTCTTCATAGATCGCTCGAGGCAGCCGCACTCAAGACGCAAGAGTAACCAACCTGTGGAAAAAACAAAGTAAAAAATGAGATATTGTCAGGAGCTTGCAGATTAGTTTAGCATTACTTTGTTATTCAGGATGACACGCTTACTATATTTTTTTGAGAATTTAGAATTTTTAAGGAATCTTTTCGAGCATCTGATAGGCCGTGATAGTGGAACTCTCCTTTTTCCAGCTCTCCTGTGTTGACGAGCAGAATAAAACTATTTCCTGGAACAAGCTGCCATTTTGTACCATTGCTGAGTCAGTGAAGCTGGCATTCCAGGCCCAGGGCACTTTTAATCCATTGAAAACATTACGGATTTGCATTGCCGAGTCTTAAATGGAATGTTTAGCATGGATTGCCACCATATTCCAGTACTGTCAGGCTGATTAGACTTTGTTACGGACCTTAGAAACCCCGGCTCCATTGTAAATTCCCAGGCTGATGTTTCCGGAAATAGTTTTATTCTGCTCGTCAACACAGGAGAGCTGGAAAAAGGAGAGTTCCACTAACGCCCGCTATTGTCAAGCCGCGTTGTGGCTCCGCAAGTTTTTCCAAAATGAGAACAATTTTGCAGTCAAATATCCATGTGAATGAACTACCCTCCATTATTATTATTATATTATACTTACCCTTAGGTACTTGTAAGTTCCGTAGCATGGGTTCTCTCCAAACATCCAGTTCTTGGGGTAGATCACACAGCTGTTCAGGCCATTGCACACTGATCGGACGTAGTTTCTGTAAAAGGAAAAAGGTCGAAATTCATGCGGTCTCCTTTTGAAGGTTGACTGACTCTAGCAGACATTCTTCTTGTGTAGTGCCTTAATTTTGCTGCAGATCAATACATAGATACAGTGATCACAAACTGGTGTTGATTGATGAGACCGGAGAGAGAGCGGGAGTCCTCAACATGTTACACATTTACATGAGGGTCTTTTACTTGCCTGATACAGACACTGATACAAGGGGCCACCAATTAAACGTTTCACATCCAGCTGAGATTTTGCTCATGAAGGTCCTCTGAAATTTTATGTTCCCCACCCAGGGTTTGAACTCATGCAGGTCAACTCATAAGACCTTCAGTGGAGTCTGTTGGAACCTCAGCCATCTGTCACCCAGCTGTAAGGATTATGAAATTCTCAGGCCAAAGTTCCAAGAGCCCCAGCAGGTTCTAAGTTTCAACTGGCTATTGAGTTACTGACCTGTCTCCTCTTGGATTGCCAAGGCATTCAGTGTCATCATTGTGAGGGATAGGGTATTCACATACTCGCTTGGATGGTCTGCGTCTTCCGTAATAAGCCCATCGGACTTGGATGACTCGGTTCGACTCGCATTGGATCTCCATTGGTGCAGCATTGGGTGCGTTGTTATTGTTTTGACATCCAGTTGACTGTCTTCGGGTTTCGCCTGAAGAAAAAATCACTGCACTTGAATCACTTAAATGATGTTCCCAGAGAAAAAGATTACTTTTGAAGCGCTCGAATTATTTAAACTACCAAATGTACTCCAATTGTACTGCAAAAATGCATATACTTCTACAATGGAGTGTATTTGGAGCGTATGGATTTGCATATATATAGGGAGTATAAATGAAGCGTAATTTAAATAATTTGAGCGCTTCAATTGTATTTTTTTTCCTCTGGGCTGATTTCTCCTACCCCCAAATTGCACAAAGATCTATGTAGCAGCCATGTTGTGACAACGTCGTGATGTTTGTGAAAACTGCTTTGAATTGTATGGTAGAAATGACGTTGTCACAACATTGTGAAACAACGTCAAAGATTTGGCGTTAACGCGCGATGGTGTGGCAATGTTTCCCAATGTTGTGAAAAAAACCGCAACATTGCATTAATGTTGTGGCAAAATAATTTCTACCTTACATTTCTACTTGAGCAACAGTCCACCAATTAGCAAAGTTGTGTTGACGTTGTGTGCCCCTAGAGCCTCGTTATAAGTCATGGTAGGCCTAAATATATTTCTATAGAGACTAACAGAGGCTTCAGAAAACCTTGCGCATAATTTAATCTTTATCAGATTATTAAAAAAGCGAATCATCAGGATTAGTTTCCTTCCAAACATCTAAAATTTCTTTCTTGAACAAGGCATAAACAGATTGGTCAAAACTTGTGATGAATTTTTTTTGTCATGGAATCAATTGATTCTCAACAATTTCTTACCGCAAGTTGGTGAGACCCAGTCACATCTCTTGTTGTAATTGTCCCACTCCAGTTTCGCAGGACAAGGACGGCCGCTGTGACGCACTCCTCCGGAACATGAGACGTATCCGTTACAAGTGTCACAGTCTGCATAGTCACCATCCGGTTTGTCCGTGCACTTTTGCCAGCCTTTCATGCAGTCTCCTGAAATTAAAAAAATGTGAATTATTTTTAGTTAATTTTTTTATAGAAAAGCCATTTTTCGGATGATATTAGGTTTCATACACATTTTTCTCCCACGATTGAGGATCACATTAGCTAAATATTACATGGTCGAAAAAAAGGAAGAAATTAGAATTTAGTGAAGTGCATCGGCTAATGCAGGGCAAAATTTTGCAAAAAAGGTCACCTTCACTTTGAAGGTTCCCAATACAGAGTAAGGTCAAAATTTTTCATTTTTCCCATGACAAAAAGTTTGTATATATTTTGTCTCCATTTTTCCCCAACATCCAGTTATAAATTCTCCACGTTCCCCTATTTCTTTCTCCTATGAATGAAATATTGGCTGTAGTTGAAGAACTAGGACAAAACGAATGACATTTTAAGAGCGCATATCCAAATAGGAAAATCAAATAAAACAGTGATTATTGGAAATTTATGATAGGGGGAACGGGGGCACATTGGGACGCTTTTCACGTCTACTAATTTTGCTCAATGCTGAAAGCACTGAAGAACTCAGAAGTTTGCGTGAATATCACCAATACTATTGAGCTTAAATGCAATGCATAAAAAACTAGACTGCACCTTCCCTTTTGCAGCCAAAGAGTCGTAAAATGACTGTCCCAATGTGGCCCGGCGACACCAGCCGGGGGCATTGGGACATCAATTAAAAAATCATTTTAACATTTCATGTGCAATAGATATCACATATAAGTAGTGCGTAAGACAATATACAGTGCATTAACACCTTGTAGTGCCAATAGTTCATAACTTTAAACAGTTTTAAACATTAACATAGACTGTCCTGGGTGCGGACATCTATGTAAGTAACACACAGTGCTTTGCGACAAATTTGTTCACAGAGCTTGGTAATCCAGTATACCTGTATTCACTGTGACCTGAATACCTGTTGTGTGCTGTCCCAGATCATTCAGTTGCCCTGGACACTTAAATTCTGCTTTATTAAGTGCGTCCCAATGCGCCCCGAATTCACTGTCCCAATGAGCCCCGATATGACTTTTACACCAAAATGCAAATTTCTCAGACACCAGTGAGTGTGTTTATCACGATAGCTATTCATAACTGTTCGTTATGATGTATAAAATTCATACAAGCACTGAGAAAAACTCATTGTTCATGGTTTGTCCACAGAATGGTTTGAATTGAACCCATCCATATTTAAACTCAACAGCAAAAGAAAGTTGTCACTTGACTTTGGCTTATAATTTTTGCAAAAAAATGTTTTTTTACAAAACAAATTATATAGTATTGTTCCTATGATCAACCAGCGTCTTATTGCCAAAAATAATTCAGCTGTGACCATTTCCTGTATACCTTTAGACTTGTTTATCCCATTTCAGCTTTTTCAATAAAATATGACATTATCAACAACTTATGCCAAAAATAATGGCGCCATTTTAAACAATGCCCAAACAGATAATAAAAAAAAAAAAAATTAGCATATCACCTCTATTTTTGAATTTTACAGGACAATTTGAAAATTTGAGTTTTGCAGATTTGAAAATGCTGCAGACGAAATCATTATGGTTCGGGCCCTTAGAATTGACCTTTCTAAATAAAATTTTCAGACAATATTACTATGTTGTCCAAGAATCACCACAATTTTTTTCAATGCTAAGTTCGCTGTTTAAAACAATTTTTTGCGGCGATGAAGGCCATATTTTTAAAATCACATCAACATGACTGGTATGCAATTTTAAGATTAAAAAATGAAATGCATCAATGCGCGGGATGTTCCAGATTATTGAGTCTAGAGATGGACTGAACAGATATTCCAGTAAGAAAGTTCCAGGTCGACAGTTCCAGGTAAAATTTTTCATTTCAGAACTGAAACATCATTCTGTAAATTTCCAACAGGGGGTGCTGTAGTCTGGGACTCGAATTGTTCCATCAATTGATGCACTGTTATTTCTTTCTGGTTAAAGTGTTACTAGGGAAGAAATAGGGGTAGAAAACAAGTGTTACTTTCCGGAAGTATCAACTTGATACTTCCAATGCTGTTTTAACCCTAAACATTTCATAAACCGAATTGAGAGATGAAAACAGAGACCTCATAAGAGCAATAGATTAACTTGAAAACAGATAAATGACTAAATTATGCAATAAAAGTAACAATAACTTAAAATGTTAGGGAAAATCATCAACTTACAACAATTACAGTCTCTAGTATACAGTATATTCACACCATTGGCTGCAATCAAGGCAGTGATTCTGTTTTTGAGTAAATCTATTGCTCTTGTAAGGTCTCTGTCATCATTGCACAATTGCATTTATACAATTTGATGGTTAAAACAGCATAACAATTCCCACTTTAATACTTCCAAAACCGTAACACTTGCTTTCTGCATATTGCCAAAATTGATGGAACCATTGGAATCCCAGACTAGAGCACCCCTGTTTTCAGAATGACGTATCAAATCTGCAAAACTCAAATTTTCAAATTGTCCTGTAGAATTCAAAAGTAGAGTCTATGTGCTCATTTTTTGTTTTTTTATTATCTGTTTGGGCATTGTTTAAAATGGCGCCATTATTTTTGGCATAAGTTGATGGTAATGTCATATTTTATTGCAAAAACTGAAATGGGATAAACAAGTCTAAAGATATACAGGAAATGGTCACAGCTGAATGATTTTTGGCAATAAGATGCTAGTTGATCACAGGAACAATACTATATTTGTTTTGTAAAAAGAAAAATTTTCGCAAAATTATAAGCCAAAATCAAGTGACAACTTTCTTTTGCTGTTCAGTTTACTTTAGTAGTAGGAAAACAAACTTTTGCTCGCCATACTTCTGCATGTGGCTGTAATTTGTCTATAAAACCATGGAAACATCATGATTTGAAATTACAAGATATGATGGCACTACCATATCGTATACCTTGCCAGGATCCAAGAAAACCCCACCGTCCCACAGTGCCCCGCGTCCCAATGTGCCCCCGTTCCCCCTACAGATAAACTAAAAAAAAAAACCAAAAGCTGCGCCGTAAAAAAGTTAACACCAAAACGTGAGTAGCCTACTCAATTTAAAGTGTCAAAACTTGCATAACTTATGCAAAGTGGTGGAAAATATGGAGAGCCCATTGCTCTGCATTCTTTTATCAACACATACATTTTCCAATCAACAAATACTTTGCTGCACTCTAGAAAATTTTGGGACAAAACTGTTTTTTAAAAATCCAGAATGTTTTTTTTGAAAAATCAATAGGCCCTATTGGTTTTTGCATGGAAGTTTGGTTTTTCTAAAATCCTTTTTCCATTTAAAAAACCAGTTTTGAGTGTAGACTCACTTGCGATGTCTTCATCTTTCTCCATCTCCTTCATCATTTCAAGTTCTTCAAGTTCCTCTTCATCAACTGAAACATTGCAAAAATAAATTCAGATGAGAATAATTATTACTTTAAAAAAATGTTTTCAAATGTACCGATGCAATTTTTAAAATCCATTTTGATCTTTTAAAACCTACCTTCTGGTGCAGCGGCAACAACTGAAAATGATAGAATTTAAAAAAATTGTAAAAACCAGGTAAATTCATATTTTGTGTGACACTATGGTTGTCAGGCAGCATTGATATTCATTGTTTTGATATTAAGCATCCATGATAAATTAAAATTTATTTCAATTAGTTGTCATACGTTGAGGGACATATATAGTCCATGGGCCAGATATCGAAACCCTTGGGAATTTCGGAGACCCATATATTTTGAAAGATATATATCTGAAGTTACAAAATTTGCTTGTTGGACAATCTAAGACCTCAACGATAACCAGCAGGAGCTACATGAGTGCGGGAAGGTTGAAAATAAATTTTCACCAAACGGAATGCCGCTATTTTCAGAAATGTACTGTTTTTCATATACGAATCCATTTATAGACACTTAAATGGTACCATTTTGAAGGTATTTAATTCCTCTATCTATTTAGTGAAAAATTGATTGATTAGGATACCTATTTTGGTCAACAGAGTGCAAATCATGCGGCTGTAACTCAAAATTAAAAAGAAATTCCATTTTATTTCACAAAAGTTCCCTGTACGGGTCACTAGGGATCAGAAGTATCCTGAAGTTTCTACCATATCATTCTGTATATTAATAGCTTTAAAATGATGTATAACACAACCATATAACTACAACAATAGCTTATCTGCAGTCAATTATTCATTATCGCATTTATGTACATTAAGTCAAATTTTCAGATATAGGGGATGAACGACATAGATTCTGCCGTGAATATATCTTCCAGGATTCTGTGTATCTTTATGAAAACAATTGTAGATATTTGTAATACTCTATATTTAGCTAACTATGTTTTCAGGGGTTTTAAAACAGGTATTTTCATGTTTTTAACTTTGTTATGGCAGCCATATTGCAGATTGGCCACCAAACATTTTTTGTTACAAACATGTCCGGGTGACCCACATTGATGGTTTTCGGGATAAACCTAATTTTTCCTGAAATAAGACTTAATCACAACTGGTTTTCCTTCTCTGAAAGGAAGAAGTGCATTTACCCCTTGTTTATCCAAACTGGCATGCTGGCAATCCCAGAAAAAATACATTTTTCTGAATACCGGGTGCCGAATTTCATTAGTTTTAGCAAAACATACTTTCTGCCACAAAATTGGTAAAAACTGCCTCAATAGTCATCTTTATAGCACAATCTAGGTATCATTGGAACTACAAATTAGTAGGTTACTTCATTCTATGTTGATGTACAAAAGAGGAAGGACTGAAATTTGACAGGAGGCCATTTTCCTACCTACCTCAACATTTTATTTTTAAAAAACAAAAGAAGATTTCCACACTCAAACAATCACTATAATCAACGGCAAATTCGATACAAAAGTCATAAATTCAGCCTGGGTTAATAAAAGAAGAAATTGGCTATTTATTAAAATAAAATAAGAAATTGGTTATTTATTAGAATATTTCTTATTTATAACAGGAATGCTCATAACAAGAGAGGCCCTTTTTCTTACCCTACCCAGTTTTTTCTTTTGCCAAAAATTATGAAATTTTAACAAAGATGTTTAATTAACTTTTTGAAGTACAATCCATTATTATTTTAAAGAAAAATATTGAGTATTATATGGCTTTTTTTTAAATATATTTATCGGGCTACCTGGCACATGTAGTTTCATTTTGGACCAAGGGCCTGGACTTTCCAGTCACACTAAAAATTTGGACTATCGCAGATTTGCCAAAATTCAACAACTTCCAAACATTAAACTCAATTAAAAGTGATTATAAAAAAGGCTAGGCACATTGAGTTTCATAAGATAATTTAGTATAATTACCAGGCCAACTGGCACATCTAGTTTCATTTTGGACTAATGGTCTGGACACTCCAGCCACACTTTGTAAAATTTGGACTATCACAGATTTTTGCTAAAATTCAACAACTCCTAAACTATGAACTGGCATAAAAGTGGTCTTAAAATTGCTAGGAATATTGTATTTTATATGGTAATTTGGTATATTTACCAGGTTATCTGGCACACATAGTTTCATTTTGGGCCAGGGCCCCCGGGTCTGGACACTCAAGCCACACTTTGTAAAATTTGGACTAGGCATGCATATTCAATTTTATATGGTAATTTAGTATATTTACTAGGCTATCTGGCACATATAGTTTCATTTTGGACCAAGGTTCTGGACACTCTAGTCAAGCTTTGTAAAATTTGGACTATCGCAGAATTTAGCTAAAATTCAACAACTTGCAAACTATGAACTGGCTTAAAAGTGGTTACCAGATAGACCACATTAAAAGAGGGTACAGACATGTTATACTTAAAAAAAGCAGCAAACTGTTGAAATGCGGTTCAGATAGCACACTAAAGTAGCAAACTCTTTGCCAGAGTGGTTCGAATACAAAATGACATCAAGATGCAATGAATGCTATCAGCACTGATGAAAATATATTTTATCTTATCTTTGTGCCAATATTTTATTAGGAAAGCATTCAGTTTGCATTTGTTCTAGCACATGTGATGGAAAATGCTAACCTTCTGCACCAGTCCTCGTCACCTAAAACCAACTTATGCGAACCTTTTAAAGTGGAAAAAGGCAATTCATGATGTAAATATTTTAACTTCCTACTTAAAAGTTAATTGTTAAAATGGAAAGTTCACTTGTTATTTCAGAAAACACAGTCACATTCCAAAGTTTGATCATAAAATAATGAACATAATAATTATTGTTTTGGTAACAGGCTGAAAGGACAATTAAATGAGTAATTATTTGGATAATTGATTAACAAAATAGTAGATCTGAATATAAAACCCTGTTTTTTCAAAGCATGTATCAAATGGTGAAAACAACTTCAGAAGAATTAGTTGTCAGGTAAGTTTCGTTCATTTCAAATCACTTTACCAGGGCTGGTTGTCATGTGTCTATGAGGCGCATCTGAACATCTTTTCCATGCACAAACTGCGCTATAGCAAAATAAATATTTATTAATATCAAATACTTATAATCAACTTCATCCTGATAGAATATATTCCTGAGGCTTGGATGAAATAGTTATCTGTAGCACCTTTTTAATACAGGAAGGAAAGTCAAACTGGATATGCTCAGATAGTTATATTAAAGCGACATTGTGTTAGTTTTTCAATATCTGCCTTCGTTAAAAAAACACTAGTTTTTTAACCACTGATCATTGGAGGAGTTGTAGCAGGGGAGAGCTACCCAAGTTTTCTCTCACCAACCCCCCCCCCCCTTTTCCATCACTGTATAACCTTTGGAACAGACAGACATACTAAAAACCAACAACCCAATTGATACAACATTTTAGGTTTTTTGTCTTCCAGATCCACATCCCCGTTCGATCCCATCAAAGATGTCCTCCATTTGGATTGGATTATGTCTCTGCTTTTCCAGCATATATCAGGCAGCCAGTTACGGTAATCCAATAAAGGGTCTTTCCACAATAACTACGACAAAACTGTCACAGGTGTTACCATACAAGTTAAGAAACTAATTGACTCAAAGTAAAACCCATAACCAAATTTATAATTGTTTGAAATATTTCCCATAAAAATAAGAATTTCATTGGATTTTCTGACACCGTTTATTACTGGTGTTACCATTGGACACCATATTAACCGTTTTTGAGTAACACCAGTGATGGTAACACCAGTGACAATTTGCACTGAAATACCAATTGCTCCCACAGTGATGCATTGATTTGAAAAGGTGTTGCCACAGTCTGATTTCTGATTCGCTGTGTCACCATTCCCCCAATAGTAAAGATGGGAATTCAACCACTCTTTTGACCACCACTGTCAAAATACATGAGTTGTTCATTGAATGTTGCATGCTAAACAGAACTAATAAACATTTTACGTTACACGTAAATTCATTGGAATGTAATTAATGCTAATTTTAGAAAATGGAACAATCGAAGCCATCAGTGTGGAAACTTGTATGCTGCAATCAGCCTATCCGAGGACACTTTCCACATATTATAGGAATTTATTGTCTCGAGCAGTTACCCCTTCAAAAGCTGGGAGAGAGGGACTTTCACTGGGAGAAAAAGAACTGAACTTACAGTATAACAACAGTTACATAAAGGAGATGTGGAGTGACCCCACCCAGCCTATTTCCTACGGCATTAAATTCTATGCAATTATCACCCAAAAGACATACTTTCACAACTTTTTAAAAACTGATGATTTGGGTATGGCACTTTTGCGAGATGGTACCATTGGTATTCAGTACAAAGTGGGTCAGCAAAACAGGCTTCATCGCACAGGAATTCCAATGCCTCTTGAATGCAGCAAACCTTCAGGAGAAAAACGATCCACTAATGAAGGCAACTGCTGGAAGCTGATTGGCGTTGCATTCAACTATGACCGCAAGACTGCACATCTGGATGTTTATGTCAATGGGAAAAAAATAACAAGAATCACCTTCCCAAGAAATGGAGAAACACCCACTGCCATGCAACATCCACTAAGTAATAAAATTGTGATAGCGAAAGGTTGGTTCAGCTGCATTGAAGTCACCCAAGGAGATCGACCTCAGAACTATTATGAAGATTTTGATCTGAATGAATGTCGTAAGTAGATCTTTTTGAACGTAGCTAACAACTACTCCACTTAATGAAAAAATTGAAACAAAAATTGCCAAACTTCCAAATTGATGAATTGCCTATGAAGTTTTTAAAAAAGCCACAGAATGATCATTCCAAAATATGCATTGAATCTCATATTTTTTGTTTCTGCCTGTAAATATTTTTTCATTCATGCAATTACCTGGGAATTATAGGGCTATAAATTATAGCCTATAAAAACCCATATTTGGCACTCACAGCTGGAACAACGCTATGGGAACAGATATAACAAAACGATGAGTCGGTAGGAGAAAAAGAAAGTGATCCTAATTCATTAGGGGAAGCTTGGGAGAGTTGGGCCGCAGGGAGGGTTGGGCCACCCTGATTTTTGTGGAAACTAAACATTTTTTGAGAAAGCTGCAGCCACCAAAATTTTATAAAAATAAAAATCTTTCAATGGATGTAACATTTCTGGCTAATTTGCTTGTCACGATCTTTAGAGAGAAGAAAATTCAAATTTGGATGAAAAACGCAAAAACTGAGCCATGTTACGAGTTTTTAATTGTCTGTCAGACAACAAGGACTGAGAAAATTTTCTATGGCATGCTTGGTAGGCTTGACTATTCAGTTGTTATTAACATATTTTGGAAAATTATCAGACAACCGGTTTTGTCATAATTGGGATTTAGAGAAAAATGGTGGAATGGGGGAGAGTTGGGACAGTGCCAATACTCTCCCCACATGTGTTGCATTTACCCAGATTTATTTTTATTAAGACAGAAGAACTTGTCTAGAGCAATTTTCAACAGAGATTGAATATTTTTTGGCCTTAATAATTATTCATGGTCTAATAAAATTAGTTATCAGGAAATCTAGATGGGGAGAGTTGGGCCATCAGGCCGAGGCTTAAGTCTGACAGCAAACTAAAGTTGCAAGAGGCCTCAATTCAGGATAAGTGACTTCTATGACCACCACACTACAGGTTAAAAATATTATGGCCTCAAGTACAGCTTTAACGAACCTGATATAATGCAATGGCCCAAGTCTCCCCCCTGAATGGCCCAAGTCTCCCACTTGATGGGGAGAGTTGGGCCAAATTTTTTCCAATTTTCGTAGGGCTGTAGCTCATATATCAACGCAAACCTAAAGATATTTTTCTGAAATATTTCAAGATACAAATCATGCATTAAGCATGTTTATATGACCATTACTGTTAGCAGGAGGTGCAAGAATGTAAAAAGTGACCCAACTCTCCCAAGCTTCCCCTATATATCTTATTTATTTTGTATGTTTTTTAAATATCATGTACACAATATTTTGAAGTTAGAAAATAAATAAATTTAAGTTAGCATAGTCCTAATCAAATTTACACATAAATTATTGATAGTCATTTGCATTCATCAGAGTTTACAATGAATTATTTTCGTACATTATCATGGCAATTTTATTTTATTTCTAATTATTGTAATCCTATGTTTTGATTATGCCAATTAAATTTTCTTTCTATTTCTTCCTGCAGAGAGAAAGTACGATGGTGAGCTAAAACTTTTTTCATTCAGTCTACACAGTGTCCTTGAACGAAGTTTAGAGTTTAACCCTTGTAGCCGCAATGGGGGCCTCTGAGGCCCCCCTGGGACTTATCGCTTTAGTATCTCGCACAATTTTTGGTCAATCGCATTGAAGATGTCATGTAATCCTGGTCCAACTAATCTCAAACAACATCCAAAAGTTGTGAATTTATCAATATTGAACATGGTCTCTGGCTAGAGTACTAGCGTTTTTCCGACACAAAGCCGCAATGGGGGCCTCGTAGGCCCCCACCCTTATGCATGTCATATAAGTGGTTGATAAATACTGCACCTGCGCTGCCACTTATGACAGATCAAATCATGATCAATGCAGTCACTTTTGTATGTTTGGAGGGCTGATATTTGCCTGTCAGTCAATTTCAACATAATTAAAATGATATTTATTTGCATTTCGAGTAAAATTTGTATAAATTTACCTAAAATCAGGTGAAATTGACCTTTTAGTGATCTATACCTCTAAAAAATGGATTCAGCATCATCAAAAACCCCTACAGTGATGATTTTGTAGTTGTAAGCTGGTATGATAGAGTGCAGGACCTTTATTCTTGCAAAAAAACTGGCCCGAAATGGATCCCTGAAGGAATGCACCTTGTAAGGCAAGGCCAAATGGCCATTTTCGGTGCATCTTTTCTCATCTGTTGCAATTTTTGGGGAACAAAATGGTTTGTAATGGAATCACAAGACAATCCCAATCATATACAGAACAGTGTGGTGTTAAAAAATTGAAAAATACTGAAAATTCCAAAAATGAATCAAATTGGTAAAAAATTGCGAAAATTTGATGGAATGTTATTTCATATTCTTAGCAATACGAATTCATTTGTTTCCAAATTCACTGTCACTATACTCCATTTTCACATGATTTAATGTACTAATACTACTTTTAAGGTAAAATTTACAAACCATTGTATATTTGAGAGTTGAGAAAGGGAGGGGGCCTCAGAGGCCCCCATTGCGGCTTTGTGTACCCAAAATCCGTTGCGGCTACAAGGGTTAAAAAAATGTACAAAGAATCTGTCATCGCAGCATTGTAGTATGTGGTCTCAGCCTCGACTTGATGTGAAGATCAAAAAATTTTGGGTTTTTCACACCCTTGTTGCATGCAAAATATCTATTATAGACATATCAAATGGCAGTTCAGTGATACTGAAACATTATAATTTATTTAGTTATACATTAGGTAACTCAATCAAGTAAGAAAAATCAAAGAAACTCTTTTTATTTTTAATTTTCGCATCATTTCCATATATGGTGTATATGCAATAGTCGACCTTGTTCATCTCACTTATTTTGATAATGTTCTGGCATGCTAAGTATTTTCTCTTTTATAGTATACATGTATGCATATTTTGAAGAAATACAAAACTAGTGGGAGCCTATTCCAAAGTCACACGACAAATTCCAATCAGAATACAACCGTATTAGGGATCACAAACTGTTATACATTGTTTGTTACTATGTGTGCTTTTAGCAGTTAGGCATGAGATAAAAATATGAAAGGATATGCAACTTACTGAACTAACAACTCCCAACAGTAACTGTGAATCTTGAGAAAATGTTTTTCATATTCAACTGTAAAACTTGATTGAATCTGTGACAAATATATCAAAACACAAATGTCCAAGGCATTTCTTGGACTTGTCATATGATAGTATATGGATTAATTCGATTTACACACCCTGATATACCATGTCTATCAATGCACATTGAAAAATCAATGGAAAATTTGCTCCAGAGGAAGTAACAAGTGCGCATGCGCCGCTTCTATGCGCATGCGCATCACGATGTAAACAACAGGGCCATGTGCTTTTCAGAATCAGCAGCAGAAGAGTCTATTTTTAGCTCAGGGCGATCCGTGTCCCTCTAGTGGGCAACTACGAAGTTACTTATGCATTGTAAACAATGTCTGGACCAAGCAGATGATGGGGCAAGGCATTGAACAGAAGTTTTGCAAGCCAAATACTACAGATAATTCAGGTATTCCTTTACATTTTGCTACAAATAATGAAAATAAATATGTCAGCAATGAAGTACCTCTATGAAACCCACATGGAAGTTAGGCTAACTTTCAAGAATGTCAGTAGAAAAGTTTGGTCATGATACTTCATTGCTGACAGCCTCAATTTTGGGCCCTTTGACAGCCATGTGTGTGAATTTTGGTTGATTTTCTCTCCTTTTTGGCCAAAACATTGTCCTTGTAAGGTGTGAGCAATGAGGTACCATTATGAAATTTTATATTAAAAAAATCCTAAGTTTCAAAACTGTCAGAAAAATCAAGTTTGGTTCTTATACTTCATTGCTGAGCCCCCCTCCCCTCTCACTACAATTAACATGCATTTCTGGCGATTTTCTCTCTTTTTGGACAAAAAAAAAATATTTTGAAAGTGTTAGAATTGAGATACAACATTCTAGCTTACATAAAAAATTCCGAGGTATCCAAATTATTTGACAAATTATGTTTGGACCATGTACTTCATTGCTGACCCCCCCCCCCCCCCCCCAACAATATAAATACAGTTTTTGGCTATTTTATCTCTATTTTGGGAAAAAGAATAATTGAAGGTCACAATGAGGTACAAAATTCCAGTTTATATTAAAATATTTTTTCTAGGTATCCTAATTATCTGCAGCCCCCCAGCCACAATTTATGTGAGTTTCGGTTAATTCTGCCCCTTTCAGGCAAATCTACCTATTTTAAAGGTTTCAGCATTGAGGTAGAATCATGAAACTTCTATGCAAGTATCCAAACTTTCAGAAGAATTAATTTTAGTATAGGCTAGTTATGCTTTATTGGTGACTCAGGGGAATTGAACTAAATATAGTATTATATACAATTCATTTTTACATTTCAGAATGAACTGAAGATGGAACGTGAATATTACAGAACAAGGTTGGCAGGCCTGTGTAGAATTATTTCCATTGGAGGAATTTCTTGAAGATGTTGAAACTTTCAAAGAAAATTCCATAAAATTTGGAAGATGTCTCATTGAACATTTGAGTTATGCAGAGTAGCCAAACTATGTCCACAAAATCATTGAGCAGAACTGATCCAAAGACCCGATGGCCCTGGAAGTATTGGAGCTTTGTCCAGTGAACGTAGTGAAGCAGGAAATAAAATCTTCCAACACTTCCGTAAAAACTGTTCAAGAAAATATGTCACTATTCACAGCCTAGCGGATGTAATTAATTTAGGCTGTATAGAGTCCTGGTCTTGCAACATTGACAACGGTTATACAGAGAAAAAACGTGTGAAATTTGCTTCAATTTTTGCCAGAATTTGTAAAGTTGCAAGACCTGAACAAGCAGCATCTCCATCAAGACCTGAACAAGCAGCATCTCCATTAAAACCTGAACAAGCAGCGTCTCCATTAAGACCTGAAGAAGCAGCATCTCCATCAAGACCTGAACAAGCAGCGTCTCCATCAAGACCTGAACAAGCAGCGTCTCTATTAAGACCTGAACAAGCAGCAACTCCATCAAGACCTGAACAAGCAGCGCCTCCATCAAGACCTGAACAAGCAGCGTCTCCATTAAGACCTGAACAAGCAGCGTCTCTATTAAGACCTGAACAAGCAGCAACTCCATCAAGACCTGAACAAGCAGCGCCTCCATCAAGACCTGAACAAGCAGCGTCTCCATAAAGACCTGAACAAGCAGCGCCTCCATCAAGACCTGAACAAGCAGCGTCTCCATTAAGACCTGAACAGCAGCATCTCCATCAAGACCTGAACAAGCAGCATCTCCATTAAGACCTGAACAAGCAGCATCTCCATTGAAACCTGAACAAGCAGCGTCTCCATTAAGACCTGAACAAGCAGCATCTCCATTGAGATATGAACAAGTTGCACCTTCATCCCCTTAAGTTAAATGAAATGAAAATAAACTTTTTCTGTAAAACAAGTTTAAATATTTATTTCTCAACATGCATAATAAGATACTGAATATACAAATCGTTGTTGTGAATGTATCAATGATCACATTTTTTAAAACATGCATATCAAAATTAGTTTTTTGTGATGGTCTACACCTTGTCATATATATTAACATGTTATTCTATCTTTACTTGGGTTGTAAACAGCATAAGTCATGATGATATTGGTCAATAATTCAAATGTAATCCTACAAGTCTTGACAGGTGAACTCTTTCATCCCCTTCATATTAAATGCAACTTGGGGTAGTTGGATTTTTCTAACGTTATATATATATATTATATATTTAATTTCATTTGTAATTGGTAGTTAACACAGTATCAAAAAGCAAACAGTGGATGCTTGAAAAACAATGTGGTGACTTCAGTTCTGTAAAACTAGAAATATATTGAATGTTGATAATTGGTCAAAGGATTTAACCTACACATCTTTTTAATATTTTCTAAGTAACATGCATAATTTTAAATGAGATATTTCCAGCATATTATAAATAAATACATTAAATACAAAAAGTGACATGTTGGGTCTGTTGCATTTTTATGAAATGAAAGTAATGGTGCACAAATATGAACATATCAATGAGCATCTGCCAGCAGTGCTATTGTGTGAAAATGTTGCTTAAAGCGAGAAATTAAATTAAGCACCAAATCTCAAATGTCGATAACTTAGACTTGATTCCCATTGTTTGGTTTTGGTCCTCTTCCTGTCGCACTGTATCCAAGGGATTGGGGAAACCACATCGCTCGCTGCTATGGTTTTCCAAGTTTACTTCATTATTAAGCCTTGTCATTCCTAAATCATCAAAATGAAAAAATTCAATGAAAGATAGAAAATATAGTAAAATGTCAAAATAGAAATCTGTGTACACATAATTATACACTAATTCTAATTGTAAATCATTATTCTGGTCAATCCTCACCTGTCATGTTTATAAAGTTGATATCCTTTACAAACAGTTCATCTCTGTCGCCCATGAAATTGATCTTCGTCAAAATCAGTTCATTAGGAGTTGGCTCTTGTCGTCTGGTTCCACCTGAAATTAAAATGACATTATAAGCATATAAAATTATTACACTTAGTTGCAAATGGTATAACATTTGCATAATAACATGTGTTTTATTCAAAGGACACAAAATGAAATCATATATAGGCCTATATATTCTAATCAATGGTGAGGTTAATTGCCCTCTTTCTGTGCGAATTGCAATGATCGCACTCAATTGTTTTTAATTTCAATTTATTTTAAAATTATAATTAACTACAACAAACTGATATTATAATTGCAAGGTCATGATATTTACTGTGAATTCTAACTTATCCATATCCAGATAGAGGTTTATTAGTGCAATTAACTTGACACATGTTCTGTAATTATTAATACACAGTTGTTTGATTAAAGAAACAACAGTCTCAATGCAACGCAATTAAACTCAAATCTAGGCCTATTCAGAACAAAGATTACAATACACTACTCCAGACTGCTTGTCTCCAAAGATTAAATAATATCAATATAGCCTTATAGGCCCCTAGTATTTACTTTTGAGTAGGCCTACATATAACATTTCGGAGGAAAGATATTCCTACTGTTTTTTTTTAAATAAATTTTAATTCAATGAAAACTGCAGAGAAAACACACAACAAGACAATCCTGCACATTTTATCTGTAGGCAAACTCTAAGTAAATACACTGTATTAGCCCAATTTAATTAATAAATTAGGGAAATATAAATTTCAATGATAGTTTTAGTAGCTGACTTTACACAAATCACTGACCTAGTAAAACAAAAGTAATCTTAAACACAACTTACCAATATTCAAGACTTGGCATTCTTCAGTGTACCAATCTTCTTGTGCAATCCAACAATACACAGGCATTGTGTTCACCAGGATAGAATGTGCCCTCAGTCATTTCTTTCTTAATTTTCTTGCGACTTGTCTTCCTGCCATCTTCAAAAACACTGCAGAATGGTAGAAACCTGTGTCTGGGTTCATTTGCAGCCATCCTTGACACAGGTTGCTTTAGAAATTTCACACAAGTAAGATAATAACAGCAGCAGCTCGACCTCTAGCTAGCTCTTCACTGCCTTGTTGCTATGTAAACAAATGGCTGACATCAGTGCTCTCGCGAGATTCGCGTCTAAATCCAAAAGGTGTAAATTGTGTACAATTGTGTGTACTTCCGCCTGAGTCTCGCGAAAGCAGCACAACATGGCGGGATCAAATTTTCCTTTTGAATCTGTGCTCAATTTTGGAGTTCTAGCTGTCAGAAATCGGTGAATAGCCATTGAATTAGCCTGTTGCTTTGCTGGTGAGTGTGGAATATTGTTTTGTTCGCTTTGTGCAGAATATTTTGTGAAGAGATACAAGTGTAGGCTCAGGAATGCCATGTTAACAGGGCGATATGCAAAATCTACATTTTTCAATGTGCAATGACTGGTACTTCTGCTTGTGAGTCCAACAGTCCATCGCAGACATATATTGGATGAAGGCAAGTTATATTGGCAAAATCCAATATGACTATTCTGGGTTGGATATAAACAGTTCAACAAAAATAAGTCCCCCTTTATGAAAACTTGGATATCTCAAAGTCCTCTTTTCCGATTTCTATTAAAGTTTACCAATTTGTAGGCCTGCATATTGACATTATGTCTGTGTATTTGTAGCTTGATTGCTTCATTTTTATGTGAGCCAGCAGACCCTGAGTGCATGTACACCTCTTTTCAAAAATTTGAAGTTTTTGCTTTTCCAAAAACAATTTTTCCAAACCAACGTCAAACTCCACTCAAATTATTTTTAATGGTACCCTAGGAACCTAAACTGTGCAAATGTTACAAAATAAGTCATCAAATGTTTACTGAATATGATTGAGAAACAAATTTCCTCTAGTCACTTCATGAAATATGCTCCTGGTGGTGGCTGACTCTCTTAGTGAAATTTGTCATATCCATTGGAGAAACCACAGATTTTTTAAAACAGGGTTAGGCTCACTTGAAGGATGTTGGCTCAGCCAGCAATAGTGCCACTCAGCTACAATTACACACATTTAGGGTCGATATACATGTCTATAATTCAGTCAACTTTCATATAAATGGGGAAAGAATCTTAGAGACATTCAAGTTTAATCAAAGGGGGACTTATTATATTGAACCATTTAGTTTATATGTTTTGGTACATTCTGATGCTACCACACTAACTTTTGAAAAACATGTTTAGGCCACACATAATTGATTCTTAGCTTAGCGGACCCACCGACACAATAGATACACTGGCGATGGAAAAAAAAATTGACATTATAAAATTATTTTTTTTTACCTTTTTTTTTTGTCCTACCGACCGACCCTAGAAAAAGTGCCTTGAGAGGATCCGAGAAGCTAAAGATCAATTATGAGTGGCCTTACCATCAGAGTCTATGGGAAAACATCAAATCGTTTGAATGATGTGGTGTCAAGTGTACATCTTCATTGGCTTAGACAGATTTTTGGTTTTTCAGGGGAGCCAGAGCAGAAATTTGTCAATTGCTTGAGCAACTTCAAAACGACACAAACCCAGCATCACAAGCGTGGCTGGCTTGATCATCTTCCAGATTATAGTATGCTTTTCAGATTGTGGGATCCTCCTAAGAAGCTTTATCTTTGATTTTCTTTAACATTCAGTGGATGGTAAATTTTCTTGCCTTTGAAATTATATGGTATCAGCAACTTTGTATCTTAATAAATCGGGACTATATTGAGAGTTAAATGCAATTATTTGGTAATGTTTAAAAATGCAATGAATTTTATGAAAATAATAAATTACACTTTCAAATTATTGGTGTATTTTATGATTGTTGGTACTTCATCGGTAGCCCTTTTTTAAAAACGATGAATATAGACATTTAAAAAGGCTCATGCTAAAAAAATATATCTTAAATAACACACTCACAATTAACAGGAAGTAATTTGACAAAGAATTTATCGACAAGGCCCGACATACACTCTTAATGCTTTGGGACAGCTTACGAAAAAGGTATTTTTTAATTGTTCACCAAATTAGTTTAAAATGTTAATATTTGCTTGGAAGGAAATGAAATACACCTTGTGAGACTGAATACCGGCTAAAGGCATGGCAGCCAAACAGGGAGCAGCAGCTGGGAGAGATATGGAACAACCTCATCCTGAAGGACCATGTTGGGCCACAAGACCACAACCCCAGACTGCCAGCAGAAGACCGGATACCCTCGAGAGGGCTAGGGCAAAAAGCCAAAGTCCGGAACCAGAGGACTCTTGGTGGGGCAAGAGCAGAGCCAAGAAAGACATCCAGAGCCTCCAGAAGCTGGCCAAAGAGGAGATGTCAAGTCAGAACTGCTGTGAACCACAGGACAAGGAAAACACAGCTTGAGATATGTGGATATTGTGCTAGGTTTATTCAACTTGGCGGCGAGTTCGGTAATTCTTGGCATAAATTTATGCCTTTCTTGGGAATGATGCAGTCAGTGCGTCCTTCGTAACCCGAAAGTGTTGCAGGGCCATTATGTAACCCACCTCAACTTGATGGCAAAGGAAATTTAACAGCCCTCAACTTGTTGACCAAAAGTAGGCCCACAGAAAACAATGGTGCTTTCTGCATAATCCTCTCAACTCTCCTATCATTTACTAAGTCCAGTTTGCAGTGATGGGCAGTTTGGCAAAAAACACCCATTGGATGGGGCCCTCAGCTCCCTAAGTTGTGCTGCATATTAATGTTACACAATTGCAAGAGGAGATGTGTTGCACTGAAATATCAGTGTGTGATGAACACATTGCAGTGTACTTCAGCATGCACATTACAAGCATGTGACCACATGAAACAATGTGACTGTGACTACGAACACTGACGGCACCAGCAATCATGAAGCATGAGAAAGCTAAAGATTTTTCATTGAAAATTAGCACTTTGATAGATTGGTTGTAAAATTTTCAAATATCCACTTGTCAGTAAAATATATTTTTGCGTTTTCTGGCAAATGTTTGCCCCACCAAGAGACATTTCTGTAATTTTCTTTTTTTTTCGAGCATTTTTTTGCAAAATTGCCTTCTTTATAATGACATAAACCAACTTTAGCTCATTGTGATTGATACCATCATAAAGAAGAGAGTCTATGCTTTAATTTGGTGTGTCACATGTGATGCTAAGTATAAAATAACATATTGCTAGCTGGTTTAAACTGTCATTGCACCCTTTCCTGATTTTTTTGCCAAGCGTCGAAGACTTCGGAGAGAAACAGGGCTGATTTTTCAACAAAGCTGCCCCTCAGGAATGGTCCCCCAACTTTTTTGTGAACTACAGACATAGGGCTATCATTAAAACATATATATAGTGGCATTTAGTGCCCCCAGATGGTACCAGAATTTTGTCTGGCTCATGGACTAATTATGGAAATGACTAGGCCTATTGAATTTTATATGGTAATTTAGTATATTTATCAGGCTATGGGGAATATATAGTTTAATTTTGGACCAAAGTTCTGGACACTACAGCTACACTTCGCAATATTTGGATTATCACAGGTTTTTGCTAAAATTCAACAACTTCTAAACTATATGAACTGGCTTAAAAGTGGTCATAACAATGGGTAGGCAACTGTAGGCATATTGACATTTATATGGCAAATTAGCATACATATAAGGCTATCTGGCACATTTAGTTTCATTTTGAACCAAGGGTCTGGACACCCCAGCCACACTTTGTAAAATAAAGACTATCGCAGATTTTTGCTAGATTTCAACAACTTCCAACTTTGAACTGGCCTAAAGGTGGTCATAAAAATGGCTAGGCATATTGAGTTTTATATGGTAGTTTAGTATGTTTAACAGGCTATTTGTCAGATAAGTTTCATTTTGGACCAAGTATCTAGACACCCCAGCCACACTTTGAAAAATTTGGACTTTCGCAAATTTTTGCTAAATTTTACTACTGCCATACGTCGAGCTGGCTATGGCAATATTTCAGTGTATTGAAATAGATAGTATAACACAAAAGATCCGACGATTGAGACAAAATAGACGGCCGCCATTTTGGAAAACGGGGGTTAAACTGCACCTTACTTAACGAATTCCTGACCCATGAAAACATATATTTAGACCTAAAAATCATTATTCTAGCACAATTAGATCCAGAGATATGGGCAAAACGGCTAATTGGCGGCCATCTTGGAATAATCCATCATGGCCGCCAGCCGTTGAGGTTATATAACGTCCAACAAGCAAAAATGTGTTCTCTAGAATATTAGCTTTCCGATGGTATGTGTCTTCAAAATTCCCAAGGGGGAGGGGTTTTGGTGGCCCGCGGACTAATATTTGTACATCTATAATTATTTCCTTGTTAAAAAATTGCGGATGTTTATCAAATGTCTGTGACAATACATTTATTAATAAATATTAAACGGCTGATGCAACATCTTATAAATAAAATTAATTACAAGCAATTATTATTTTATGCTTCAAATGTAATTACGTTTCACTTCTGTCTTTGCCTCTGCCGCATCTTTGGCTTTAGGAGCTGAAATACATACATTGTCAGTGTCAAAATACTTTTATTTACCAGAAATAGAGATAAAAGAAGCAACAAGGAGGTTGCACTGTTCAGAGCGCATAGTCCCATCGCCAGCAAAAGGGGAGTTAGGCCTTTACTTTTGTTGGCCTTACAAGATCTTTTTAAAAAATTGCGATGAACATCAATCAGCATTGACCATCTATAACTAGACCAACACAGCAGAAATACTTGCAAACAAGGAAAATATAGAAATTTAAAAAAATGTGAAAAAATATTTTATGGCAGTGATCATTTTATATAAGATCTTTAACAACAAATGAAATCAAATAATTTTAAGAGCCATCTTCTATAGACCAATGCAGTAGAAACAGCAGAGAACAAGTCAATTATAGAAATAAAAAAGTATATGAAAAAGATCTTATGGTAGCAACCATTTCATGTAAATATTTGAAAAAAAATGTTCAATAATTTGAATTGTCATCTTCAGGTATGTAATAGAAAACTATACCAATATAACAGAAATGCCAGCAAACAAGCCAAAAATATCTTCGTGATGAAATTTCAGAAATAGTCTTACCCGCAATGGTGCATGCAGCGAACAGTGCCAAACATAAGATGAGAACCTTCATGATTTATGGTTGGTTCGCTACTGCAATGATGGTCTGTAGCCCTAAGCTTCCGGCATTTATATGAAATCTTATCTTATTGAAAAGATAACAATCTCTCCCAAAACAATTGATGATTGTGCAGAATCGTTGACGTACATACCTCCTTGAAATTAGATGTTTACGCACCTCAAAATTTTATTATTAACGACGTATTGTTTTCATTGAATTTGGCATATCTAAAGTAAGTCTTGTTTATGGAAGCATTGTTTAGGGATATGTTTTTTTTTCTATTTTTGTCACAGGTATCAGTTATTTCACACAAAGACGCTCCCTGGAAATTTTACATAAGCCGTCAGAAGTAGTTTTGTGATCAATTTTTGTTCTTTGATTGATTAGGATACATTGCATCGGTAAATTCCATTACGGAACAAGGTGTAAATACAACAATCTCCTTGACCTGTCCGTGTTTATAATGCAATTAATATTAGGCCTAGGTCTATTTCCTTTACAAAGTTTTATAATTACCTATGACTTTATATTATTTAGATTTTAAGTTGAAGTTTCAATGCAAGTTTAACCCTTTCAGCAATTTTGCTATCTCCTTTGAATTTTATTCAATTTCTGAAACATATATACGCGGGGGGGGGGCTGACCAGCACTATGAAAACTCATCCATGGTAAAATTTGATTTGAAAGTGAGCTGTTCACTCATCAGACCCACACCAAAAAATTCCTTACAACATTTAGCTAAATATGAGCCTTGTCTGACGAGTGAACCCCATGTAGCTTGTAGTGAAAACTGGCCTTGAAAGTTTGAATCAGGGAAATAACAAATTGGCCTCCATTTGTTATTGCTCTCTGCACATGCTCAATAGGTCTGAGCATGCCCAGTGGGAATGAGGTCAAGTCTGAGCATGCTCAGTGCCAATTAGGTCAGAGCAAATTTTCCATTGAATTTCTATAGTGACTAGAAAGGGCGCGTTAATATTTTGGGCGACTGGCCCAATATGGGGGCCCCATCCATGCCCCGTTAGCTGCACAACTGGTTGAGGCTGAATCGACAAGGCACCTCGGCTCTTTGGAAATTAAAAAGTCAACATGCTACATTTTTGCTTTTTCAAAAATGCTTTATTAAAGTAATAATGTTGTTGAAGCTGACAGTGATGCGATAGCAGGTAAACGAGGAGTGCGTATAGTGGATGAAACATCCGATGAAGCCATAATTGGGGTTAGTTTCATAATGGACTCTTAACGCAAAAGGTTCTTTATGGCACATATAAAAGAAAAAAAGGTTCTGAATTTTTTTTGGATTCAGTTGAACTGAAAGGTTCAATACTTGGTGGGAAGGCCCTGTGATAGGACCCTATGCTCCCACCTTGATAGAAAGGGGTTCCATTGTGGTAGTTCAGTGCAGCTGGATTATCTAAGAGATCTTTTCGCTTGCTGTAGGAAACTTTTAGAAGTTGAATAATGAACCTTTTAGGGTTCCTTATCTATGCCAGCTTATAGAACCCTTAAAGGTTCCATATAAAACCTTTCTGTTAAGATTGTGGGACTGTGGGTCCATTGTATCAATGTCTAGACAGTTCTGACGATAGCTTATAGTTTATCCAATTTTTATTGAATGAAATTCTCTTTCCACAACCGAGGCACTCTTTCCAAGAAAAATTCTTCCGTGTCCGGATTGAGGAAGTTCCACAAGAAAGAGAATTCTTCCGCATCCAACAAGGCATCCTTGTCCACGTCAAACGTACGCAGAACCCTGTTTGCTATCATGTCGTAAACATACCTCGACGTAAACACTTCTGAGTTACTCAGCATGCTGTCATTATTGCTGTCCAGTTCATTGAATAGATCTGTGATAAACTCCTGCCTGGAAAAAACAAGTCCTTGACATTTTACACTTTCAACCAAATATGTTGGATCTTTTGTAAATGGCAGAAGCATAATTAGGGGGAGGCCATTGAGTCATATCCCCTCCCCCCCCCCCCCCCCCCAAAATTAACATTGAAGATATTGGAAGTGTCGCGAAGCGCGTTGTTATGACCTCCCCTGGGCCATTTTTAAATACGCCCCTGCCGTATAGCCAATATCAAGATGGTCCCACTTTGCTTGCAAAAATATTATTTTCTCGCAATCCCCAATTCGAACCTCAAAACCAATGAGCACATTTTGTAAAGCAATGGAATTCAGCTTATTCAATGAATTTCCACAAAATTCAGGGGTGTGACTGAGAACCCCGAATGGCGAATACCTTATTACCCTATTTCCTAAGAGTGAATGATTAATTGTAAGGGCCCGTGGGTGTCATTGTAGCAACCATGCATATCTGTCCACTGCAATAATATTATGTACCTGTCATCCACTGTGCTCTCCATTTCTTCTTGGTAAGGGTCTTCTGAGTTTCGACTTATGCCCCAGTCTCACGGCACGTTACGGAGCACTTTAGGCGTCGGCGTGATGGTATTTCCTGGTAATTTGGATGAATTTGGGTGATCCGCCGTCGACTTTTCACATCCCCCCAGGGGTAGTTTTTGTTCCCCTCAGGGGTTCCTAGAAATGGAAAAACTGCGCCGTGGATGTCAAAAAAGATTCAACAGGTTCAAACTTTTTTTTCATGATGGCGGAACAGAGCCCAAAATTTTATTGATTTTTGATGTCGGGCGGGGATTTTTTTCAGTGAGAACGTCTCAAAAACATCTCCGGCGGGATATTAGGACATCCCCTGCCCCTGAGGGGACCTCTCCTGCCCCTGCGGGGACCTCTCCTGCCCCTGGGGGGACATTTGCAGCCTCGCCGGCAGTTTTTGACATCCCACCGACGGTCTTTTGACATCCCGCCGACGATCTTTTGACATCCCGCCGACGATCTTTGACATCCCACAGGCATTTAGATCTTGCCCCCCAGGCATTTAGATCTTTCCCTCAGGGATATGATGTTATCCCGCCGATTTACTATCTTATCCCGCCGTGATATGCTTTTAATTAATTATATAATGGTTTTATAAACATTGTATGTCGCCGGGATGGTCATTTTTTCCTAGAATTCTACTCAAGCTACACCTTAGTGGTAAAAAAGTTCTCCGTAACGTGCAATGAGAACTGGGCATTAGGCTGAACCACAATAAAGTGAATTCTGTTAAATCCAATGTGTTGTTTTTGTTCCAGTCAAACACATCAAAGACCTTCTCTGCCATTTGAAGATTGTACTCTGAATTAAACACTTCAGAATTACTCAGCGTGCTGTTGTTGTCGCTGTCCAAATAATTGAATAACTTTGTAACAAACTCCCAGCTGGAAAGAACAAGTGCTGGTCATATTATACGTGTACATTCAAGCAGCAGTAATTCGGCATGCATTTTTGTCAGTTAGGTCCTTACAAGAGGGAGAGATCTAACAGACAAAATTGCATGATAGAACCCGAAAATTAGGAGTCTAACCAAAATGAGACTTCATATGCTTTTTAGACAGTAATCATTGCAAAATATACCCAAAAAAGGAAAAAAATGTTTATTTGTGTCTGGTTATTTGATAGGCTCTTTGCAGCCAAGCAAAAACATACAAAAACTGTGTTACTGTGGTTATTGCCCAGCTCTTCAGCTGGATGTTGTTCGGATGAGACGTTAAATTGGCGGCCCCTTGTATCATAGTCAGGGAGCCAGACCTCAAAAAGGGCTTTATTTAAGGATTTGGCTCAACCCGAGAGAGGACCACATAAGTTATATACCGTTTGAATCCCTGAATTCTGTAGTTTCAGAAACATCCTTTTGCAGTGAAAAATCAGTTGAGAGTTTTTTGTAATTTGGTTACCATGGCAACCAAGTCAGAAAATTATGTGACAAACAAAAAATAAATAAAATGCTCTCATACGGGTAGTTTTTCTTAGATAAGCTTCATGTTTCTTTTGAATTACCTTTTATGGAAAGGTCCCCTTCTATTGGTCACATGACCTGGGGGTAAAAGGTCACATGACCAGCAGGGGAGGGAGTTAAATAGGCAAACTAGCAATTTTTAAGCAATACAGACATAGAAATATGCACTGGACAATGCAGTTCAATGACACATTTTCAAATTGTTGATATTTTAGAGATGTAATGACATGCTTTCAAGAAATAAGTCATTTGGCATAATTGCTACCATGGTAACAGAAATGTTTATCTTCAAAATAGCAGCCCCATTTTTAGATTTAATTTCACTAAAATTATGTTTCTGGCCTGTATTTGTTATTTTACAGTATAGAGTGAAATTCAAAATGATGATTTATTATGTATTGGGGGTGCTTAAATTTGGTATGATTTTTAGTGGGGTAATAGGTCACATGACCAGCAGGGGAGGGGGTCAAACAGCTTAAACCATCAGTTTTTTAGCAATATGGACACCATAAATATGCACTGGACAATTACAGTTCAATAACACATTGTCAAGGTATTGATATTTGATAGACCTAATGTCATGCTTTCAAGAAATAGGTCATATGGTGTTACTGTTACCATGGTAACCGAAATGTTTATCTTCAAAATGATAGCCCTATTTGTCGATTTAATTTCACCTAAAATCGTGTTTGTGGCCTGTACTTGTTCTCTTACAGCTGTAAGTGAAATTTAAAGTGATGATTTATTGTGTATTGTAGGTGCTTTGATTTGGTATGATTTTTAGTGGGGTAATAGGTCACATGACCAGCAGGGGTGCGGTCAAGTACCTAAAACTGACAGTTTTTTGGCAATGTCAACACCATGAATAGGCACTTTACAACACAGTTTTATGACGCATTGCATAGATATTGATATTTGGTAGACCTAATATGTCATGCTTTAAAGAAATATGTCACATGGCATTACTGTTACCATGGTAACAGAAATGTTTATCTTCAAAATAACAGCCTTATTTGTAGTTTTTAATTCACTACAATTATGTTTTTGGCGAGTGTTTGTTCTTTTACAGTTTAGAGTGTATATTAAAAATTTTGATTAATACTATATCATAGGTGCCTAGACCTTGTTTGATTTTGAATGGGGCATTAGGTCACATGACCAGTAGAAGAGGGGCTCAAACAGCTAAAACTGACAGTTTTTTATCAATGTGGACAGTTTTGACACTACAAATAGGCACTGGACAACACAGTTCTATGATACATTGCCAAGGTATGCATTTGATAGATCTGATGTCATTGCTTTCAAGAAATATGTCATTTCGCATCGTTTGCAGATTCCATCTCACTAAAATCATAAATCTGGCCTGCGTTCACTGGATTACAATTGGGAGTGAAATTATAAATGATGGCGCATTCTGTATTATGGGCACTTAAAATTGTTTTTTGGGTATGACTTTTTTGGGTATGACTTTTTATTGGGTAAAGGTCACTTGACCACAAGGGAAGAGAGATAGAAGGCAAAACTAGCAAATTTTAAGCAGGATGGACACTAAAATATATACCCTCACAACGAAATGACGTATCCAAGGTATTGATTTTTGAGAGATGTGATGTCAAGGATACTTATGCTTTCAATAGATATAATGATATAATAATATTGTTATTCGGCATTAGATAGATAGATATAGATAGATATGGTAAGTGCAGCAGAAGGCCCAGTACTGTTTTCTTTTCTTCCTTGTTTAGAGTTTTACTACAAATAAATCATGTTTGTATTCTTTTTATTACAGTTGCGAGAGAAATATTAAAGAAGTGATATATTCTGTTTTGTGGCACTTAAATCGTAATGACTTTCAATGAAGTAATAGATCACATGAAGAGTAGAGGAGGTAGTGAGGTTAAATTTGTAAAATTGAGCTGAATTGTGTATCAGAAATTGAGGATGTCAGAAACCCAATTTATAAGCTGCATGAGTAAGTTCTCTCTGCCAACCACAATTTGATATTTCAATAATCAAATTTTAAAGCAAAATTCCGAAGTACACAGGTTTAGGCCTCTCAAACGATTAAATGAGCTGCTCAAAGAAGTTTGGTTTTACGGTGTATTGCTCCACTGAAATGGACACAGACGGGCAAGATTCGTAGTCTGACACATACCAGTCAATTAGCCAACCGATTTCCCCCTGGTAATGGCATTTGCTACCAATCTTTGGCTTTTTAATTACTTCCTTTATCTGATCAAATAATCAGCATTGATATTATTTTATTTATTACCAGTCACAGTGTGTTCTTTGAAGCCTTAAAGATACAGTAAAACGCAAAATAAAGTAATAACATTTTCTGTCAGAAGTCCTCTGTTTACCTATTTTGCCCTCCTTTCTTCCCTATACGGACTACACCCCAAATCTCCTTACAACTGCCTTTGACTTCTCACAATGGGTGTAACAGAATTAGATATGGTATTGTCTAAATGTATATTTAATGCAATTTTAAGGGTAGTTTAAAGTAGGTAAAGGGAGGAAGTGATTTAGGGGGAGCCAAAAGGTGTGAAAGGGTAAAGTAGTGGCTGATTCTTCCTTCCTGCTGGGGCAGTCACACTTTATTTTGGATTGTACTGTAGGTTGAAATGAAAATTTTCCTCAAGAAAAGTTAATTTTAGTCGAATCAGAATCATTGCAGGACCATTCACAGGCCTATGGTGATGATGTAACTTTGCGTTATGGTCAGAGCTTTCGGAGTTGGAGTCATGGATCTGCAGGTTCAGTTGGAGTCTGAGTTGATGTTAGATTTTCAGCTGGAATCGGAGTCGGAGACGAAAATGTGACCAGTGACTTTTCTCAAATTTAACAACTTTTTCTGACCTACAATATTGATTTGACTTACGTTTGTATAGCAATTTATTGGAACTGCGCTCAAGCTGTTTTCGGTCTAATATGGGGTTTTTCAATTGGCTGGAAATTTCTTTTGCAGCAATATCTTTAATGTGTTTTTTTTTTCGGGGCAACGGTTGTCAAACTTAAAAATACATATGTACCCCATTCCTTATTTTGTTTCTGAAAATTAATTCAATATCCTTTTTTTGTTACTGTGATTGACAATTTGATCTTAGAATTACCAGTAGGCCTAATGAAAGTGTTTAACTTGAGGCCCTGGTCGACAATCTAGATCCGCGGGCCAAGCAAGATATCACTTACTATAATGTCCACAATGCATATCTTAAGCAGCAGCCACCATGATAAAAACCAAAATTGTCATTTTATGGTAGAAACCTTGGCTTTTGTGTCAGGAATGATAACTTGTAGTTGTTTTAATGAAAACCGCCGTAAAAGTGACACAGCTTGTCTTACAGTGATGAAAATCATGACATTACAGCTCAAATATCAATACCTTGGCAATGTGTTGTCAAGTGTTTATTTCTGGTGTCCAATTGCTTAACTCTTAAAGTTTTGGCCAGCCTAGCCTCCTCCCCTGTTGATTATATGACCACTTACGGTTTTACCCCACTGAAAATTATACCAAATCAAAGTGCAGCTGCGATACAGTACGTGCATCACCATTTTGAAATTTCACTCTCAACAGTAGAAGAATGAACACAGGTAAGATTTATGTTTCAGCGAGACCAAATCTGTACACATTCATACGGCTGTCTTTTTTTTTAAGATAAACATTTCTGTTACAGTGTTGCCATGGTAACAGTACTGCAAAATAACAATATTATATTTATTGAACGAATGAGTGTGCTTGTCTTCAAATCTCCCAAATATCAATACCTTGGATACACAGGCATTACAATCATTTTGAGAAAAAAGCTTGTCACTGCACTTATTGAATTTATATACAAGGTTGGCAACTCCTGGTTTGAGAATCCATGCTCTTGCTTGAGACAGCGTTACAGCAGGAATTCTCAAACCAGGAATCTTGAGGGAGTTTCCAACCTTGTATGTATTGTATACAGGATACGTTTAGCAATGTGAGCTTTTTGTAAGAAATTATAATGCCTGGGCTTGGATAAGTCATTCAACTGTGTCATCATGTGTCTATTTCTTAAGTCCTTATTGCTTAAAATTTGACAGTTTTGCCTACTATCTCTCTTCCCTGCTGGTCAAGTGACCTTTTACCCCATTAGAAATCATACCAAATATAGGTACATACAATACAGAATATATTACCTTTTAAAATTTCACTCTCAATTGCAACCAAATGAGCACACGCCATGCATATTCATGTATTCCGGATTTTAATCAGGTGAAATCTGCAATGGTGCTGCTATTTTTAAGATAAACATTTCTGTTACCATAGTAACATTAATGCCAAGTGACATATTTCTTGAAAGCATAACACTAGGTCTATCATAGCCCTGGACCCCTGGGACAGGGGTCATGAATCGTCCCATTGGAAAATCATGAGAATTGAAAGAGAGGGTTGAGGAGAATCAAGATATCTTTTTAGGTATTTGAAGCTTATTTATTCCAATTATACCATCTGAAAGAGTGGAACATTTGCTACTGACGGCACCTATTTCTTATTTCTCCACATGCTGAAATGAATGAATAATCATCCTGTGAACCTGAAGAAGTGATTTTTTTCTTTATACATTGAAAAAATGGCGTCATTTGATTGGTCAATTTCTGGTAGTGCTGATGATGTCACAACAATCTGCTTGTGACATCATAGGACAGACTGATGACGTCACCATTGTGCTGTTACTGGAACAGAGAGATTTTGCTAATTTTTTCATAGAGTTTTTGTTTTATAAAGTGATTTTTTGTCCTTTCTACCTAAAGCAATTGCTTTCAAAAGTAGTGCCGTCAGCAGTAAAATATGTAGGCTATCTAAATCCAACGTTTCATCAAATTTGGATAAGAATTGTTTAATCTAGACCAATTCTCCCGATACCATGTCAAAATCTCAAGATTTTGAATGGGACGACCCATGACCCATGCTACGCATGGGTCCCAGGGCTAGGTCTATCAAAAATTGATACCTTGACAATGTGTCATTGAAATCTGTTGTCCAGTGCATATTTATAATGTTCATATTGGTCAAAAACTGTCAGTTTTAGCTATTTTACCCCCTCTTCTACTGGTCATGTGACCTATTTAGCCCACTCAAAATCAAACAAGAACTAAGCACCTTCACTAGAGTATAAATCATCATTTTAGATTTGCACTCTAAACTGTAAAAGAACAAACACTGGCCGGAAACATGATTTTAGTGAAATGAAAACTACAAATAGGGCTGTTATTTTGAAGATAAACATTTCTGTTACCATGGTAACAATAATGCCATGTGACATATTTCTTTAAACTATGACATTAGGTCTACCAAATATCAATATCTATGCAATGTGTCATAAAACTGTGTTGTCCAGTGCCTATTCATGGTGTTGACATTGCAAAAAAAACGGTCAGTTTTAGCTATTTGACCGCACCCCTGCTGGTCATGTGACCTATTACCCCACTAAAAATCATACCAAATTTAAGCACCTACAATAAACAATAAATCATCATTTTAAATTTCACTCTCAGCTGTAAAAGAACAAGTACAGGCCACAAACATAATTTTAGTAAAACTAAATCTAAAATTGGGGCTGCTAATTTGAAGATAAACATTTCTGTTACCATGGTAGCAATTATGCCAAATGACTTGTTTGTAGAAAGCATGTCATTACATCTCTAAAATATCAACAATTTGAAAATGTGTCATTGAACTGCATTGTCCAGTGCATATTTCTATGTCTGCATGGCTTAAAAATTGCTAGTTTTGCCTATTTAACTTCCTCCCCTGCTGGTCATGTGACCTTTTACCCCCAGGTCATTTGACCAATAGAAGGGGACCTTTCCATAAAAGGTAATTCAAAAGAAACATGAAGCTTATCTAAGAAAAACTACCCGTATGAGAGCATTTTATTTATTTTTTGTTTGTCACATAATTTTCTGACTTGGTTGCCAAGGTAACCAAATTACAAAAAACTCTCAACTGATTTTTCACTGCAAAAGGATGTTTCTGAAACCACAGAATTCAGGAATTCAAACGGTATATAACTTATGTGGTCCTCTCTCGGGTTGAGCCAAACTCCAATTTTTCCAGCCTGGCTCCCTGCCTATCAGTGTCTATGCTGGGCAAGTAAAAGATCCCTCACAACGGGGGAACTGTGTAACATGTTGAGGACTCCCGCTCTCTCTCCCACCTCATCAATCAACCCTCGTGAGCGCCCAGAACTGGGCTTAGAGGGCTGCACTTACCATATCTATCTATCTATAAGTAAAATATGTCAGTTTGACGCCAGATATCTGACTAAACACCTTAGAGAATTGTTTACACAACTACTGCCTCTGAGTAGAAGTCTTGTTTACACAACTGCTACCCCAAAGTAGAAGTCTTATTTACACAACTACTGCTTCTGAGTAGAAGTCTTAATTACACAACTGCTACCCAAGAGGATAAGTCTTAATTACACAACTGCTACCCCAGAGAAGTCTTATTTGAACAACTGCTGTCTCTGAGTAGAAGTCTGATTTACACAACTGCTACCCCAAAGTAGAAGTCTTATTTACACAACTACTGCTTCTGAGTAGAAGTCTTAATTACACAACTGCTACCCAAGAGGATAAGTCTTAATTACACAACTGCTACCCCAGAGAAGTCTTATTTGAACAACTGCTGTCTCTGAGTAGAAGTCTGATTTACACAAAACTACTGCCTCAAGGTAGAAATCTTATCTACACGACTGCTGCCGCACGGTACAAGTCTTATTTACACATCTAGAAGTCTGATTTACAAAACTACTGCCTCAAAGAAGTCTTATTTACCCAACTATGGCCTCAGAGTGGAAGTCTGATTTACACAACTAGTGCCTCAAGGTAGAAATCTTATCTACACGACTGCTGCCGCACGGTACAAGTCTTATTTACACATCTAGAAGTCTGATTTACAAAACTACTGCCTCAAAGAAGTCTTATTTACCCAACTATGGCCTCAGAGTGGAAGTCTGATTTACACAACTAGTGCCTCAAGGTAGAAATCTTATCTACACGACTGCTGCCGCACGGTACAAGTCTTATTTACACATCTAGAAGTCTGATTTACAAAACTACTGCCTCAAAGAAGTCTTATTTACCCAACTATGGCCTCAGAGTGGAAGTCTGATTTACACAACTGCTTCCTCAAGGTAGAGGTGTTACTTACACAACTACTGCCTCAGAATCAAAGTCTTATTTACTTATTAATTGTCTATTTACTTATAATTGCTATGTAAATCCGATGTTAATTTATTTTCATTCACTGTAAGGTGGCCCCTCGATACAGAACTATATCCTTAGAGGGGTCTCCTTTGCCTAATTACCGGCCATGCTATGCTATGCATAGGCCGGTAATGCAGTGATATCCATCCGATGTGAGTCACGAGCCTCCTGGCCCAACCAGGCCATTCACAGGGTTCATTTTATCATTATCACCCATTTATAACATCGTAAATTCCACCGATTGTCTTTTTTAAGTTAAATTCAACATTATAACATTTATTAGACGACGTGTTTAATGGCTTTATTTCATTTGTTTACATGGCATATTTCTCGCCACTCAAAGGTTGCAACGAAGCTTTCTCATACCCGCTAGAGGGCAGTATTTCACACAACCTCCACCTGGTGGATAATTCGTTGGTGGCTGGAAAGCAATGAAAGTGTGTTTCAAGTCAATGATGGCAGTCAATGATGGCAGTCAATGATGAAGATAGATAGATAGATAGATAGATAGATAGATAGATAGATAGATAAGGGGGCGACCATTTAATATCTACTAAGGATAAGGGGGTGACCATTTCATATCTCCTAAGAATAAGGGGGCAACCCTCGGACATGGGGACTTACCCCCGCGGACATGGGGACTTACCCCCACGGACATGGGGACTTACCCCCTCGGACATTGGGACTTACCCCCGCTGACATGGGGACTTACCCCCGCGGACATGGGGACTTACCCCCTCGGACATGGGGACTTACCCCCGCGGACATGGGGACTTACCCCCGCGGACATGGGGACTTACCCCGCGGACATGGGGACTTACCCCGCGGACATGGGGACTTACCCCCGCGGACATGAGGACTTACCCCCGCGGACATGGGGACTTACCCCCTCGGACATAGGGACTTACCCCCGCGGACATGGGGACTTACCCCCGCGGACATGGGGACTTACCCCCTCGGACATGGGGACTTACCCCCTCGGACATGGGAACTTACCCCCGCGGACATGGGGACTTACCCCCGCGGACATGGGAACTTACCCCCGCGGACATGGGGACTTACCCCCGCAGACATGGGGACTTACCCCCGCGGACATGGGGACTTACCCCCGCGGACATGGGGACTTACCCCCGCGGACCCCCTCGGACATGGGGACTTACCCCCGCGGACATTGGGACTTACCCCCACGGACATGGGGACTTACCCCCTCGGACATGGGGACTTACCCCCGCTGACATGGGGACTTACCCCGCGGACATGGGGACTTACCCCGCGGACATGGGGACTTACCCCCGCGGGCATGAGGACTTACCCCCGCGGACATGGGGACTTACCCCCGCAGACATGGGGACTTACCCACATGGACATGGGGACTTACCCCCTCGGACATGGGGACTTACCCCCGCGGACATGGGGACTTACCCCGCCGGACATGGGGACTTACCCCCATGGACATGGGGACTTACCCCCTCGGACATGGGGACTTACCCCCGCGGACATGGGGACTTACCCCCTCGGACATGGGGACTTACCCCCGCGGACATGGGGACTTACCCCCGCGGACATGGGGACTTACCCCCGCGGACATGGGGACTTACCCCCTCGGACATGGGGACTTACCCCCGCGGACATGGGGACTTACCCCCGCGGACATGGGGACTTACCCCCGCGGACATGGGGACTTACCCCGCGGACATGGGGACTTACCCCGCGGACATGGGGACTTACCCCCGCGGGCATGAGGACTTACCCCCGCGGACATGGGGACTTACCCCCGCAGACATGGGGACTTACCCCCATGGACATGGGGACTTACCCCCTCGGACATGGGGACTTACCCCCGCGGACATGGGGACTTACCCCCTCGGACATGGGAACTTACCCCCGCGGACATGGGGACTTACCCCCGCGGACATGGGAACTTACCCCCGCGGACATGGGGACTTACCCCCGCAGACATGGGGACTTACCCCCATGGACATGGGGACTTACCCCCTCGGACATGGGGACTTACCCCCGCGGACATGGGGACTTACCCCCGCAGACATGGGGACTTACCCCATGGACATGGGGACTTACCCCCTCGGACATGGGGACTTACCCCCGCGGACATGGGGACTTACCCCCTCGGACATGGGGACTTACCCCCGCGGACATGGGGACTTACCCCCGCGGACATGGGGACTTACCCCCGCGGACATGGGGACTTACCCCCTCGGACATGGGGACTTACCCCCGCGGACATGGGGACTTACCCCCGCGGACATGGGGACTTACCCCCGCGGACATGGGGACTTACCCCGCGGACATGGGGACTTACCCCGCGGACATGGGGACTTACCCCCGCGGGCATGAGGACTTACCCCCGCGGACATGGGGACTTACCCCTGCGGACATGGGGACTTACCCCCATGGACATGGGGACTTACCCCCTCGGACATGGGGACTTACCCCCGCGGACATGGGGACTTACCCCCTCGGACATGGGGACTTACCCCCGCGGACATGGGGACTTACCCCCGCGGACATGGGACTTACCCCCGCGGACATGGGGACTTACCCCGCGGACATGGGGACTTACCCCCGCGGACATGGGGACTTACCCCCTCTGACATGGGGACTTACCCCCTCGGACATGGGGACTTACCCCCGCGGACATGGGGACTTACCCCCGCGGGCATGGGGACTTACCTCCGCGGGCATGGGGACTTACCTCCGCGGGCATGGGGAATGAACTAAGGAGGCGACCATTTAAAATAAAACATTAATACAGAGTATTTAGAGTAAGATAACAAAAATACATAACAAAAGTACATGTATGAATGAACTAAGGGGGTGACCATTTAATATCTACTAAGGGGGAGGGGGGTTGTAGCCCCTCAAATGGGCCCCTCAAAATGTGGCCCCTCACATTGAGCCCCTCAAATGGGGTCCCCTAAAACGGGCCCCCTCAAATGGGCCCCTGCGAATCGGGCCCCCTAAAATGGGGAACCTCCAATGAGGCCCCCTGAAATGGGTGCCCCCTTGAATGGGCCCCTCAAAATGAGGCTCCCTTCAAATTGGGCCCCTCAAATGAGGCCCCCTCAAATGGGGCCCTCCCAGCTGACAAAACTGGTGGTTAACTGAGAGTTATCACGTGAAATTGCCCCTCAGTTATCACGTGGAAAACTGATAGGTTATTGCAAACGCTAACCACGTGATTTTCTCACCAGTTAACCACGTGATTTTCTGGGGGCAATCTTCACCAGTTAACCACGTGATTTTCTGTTGAATAGCTTCACCAGTTAACCACATGATTTTCTGGTGAATATCTTCACCAGTTAACCACGTGATTTTCTGGGGGGCAATCTTCACCAGTTAACCACGTGATTTTCTGGTGAATATCTTCACCAGTTAACCACATGATTTTCTGGGGGGCAATCTTCACCAGTTATGTAGAATTATTTGAGAAGAGGCAAAATCTCCCACCGGTTAACTTAGCTAACTCCTCATCAAGCCAGTCAACTCGGACTGTTTCAAGCATTATCTTGGGCTTTCAATAGCTGTGGGGCTGAAGTAAAAGCCACAAGAACTTGCTGAAAATCACAACCAGTGTGATGCAGTGAGGCTCTTTTCAGTCTTCTTAAGGGTAACCAGAATCAAGGATTGTAGTCATACTTGATTCACATTTTGGATGGCTAGTCTTTAGTGATAATATCCAATATGTTCTCCTTTTTCAGCTAATAAGCATCATTCCACCATATACTGTGTATTAATCCAGATTTAGAAATCATAATCATTTGTTTAATTAGTTTAAACTCAGTTAAAGTAAACTTAGTGCGGAACTCGGTGCGCAGCTGTGTTTCTAGTACGGGTGGCTCCATCTATATTTCTTGGGGGCAATCTTCACCAGTTAACCACGTGATGAAAAACACGTTATAACTCTCAGTTATGTCATGAAGATGGTCAAGCGTTAATCTGGTGACATTCGTCACGTGGTTATCCCGTGAAAATGTTGGGGATAGACCCCGAAGTCAACTCTATAAAGTCGACTAGTGAAGTCATAGTTAGGTTCCCAAGCAGCAAGTTAATGTTCAGTCTGGTCAAGTCAGACTTGATTCAGCTAAAGTCAAGCCATAGTTGCATAACTTAGCCAATTTTCATCTCACAGAAATGGTTTTGGTACCATTCAAAAGGGCATAAAGAGCACAAGTATTTCTAATTATTATAGTACTTTTGTAAAGTCTATAAAACATAAAAACTCCCTAAAAATTGACACATTTGTGTATTACACAATAATCCGTGTCCGAAAATTTTGAAATTTCCGAAGTTAAAAGTACTGTTGAAAAATATTTAACAGATGGGCCCTGGGATATTGCACAAAGTCAGCTGAAGTGAAGTAAAGTGAAGTCAGGGTTCAACAACTTAGCTGACTAGTCAGTTGAAGTTCTTGTAAAGCAAGTCAGAGTTTTGACTCTGATTGACTTCAGGGTCTAATTGGGGAGTTTTTTTCACGAGGAGAAAAACACGTGATAACTCTCAGTTATGTGGTGAAGATGGTCAAGCGTTAATGTTGTGACATTCATCACGTGGTTATCCCGTGAAAATGTAAGGGAGTTTTTTCACGTGAAGAAAAACATGTGATAACTCTCAGTTATGTGGTGAAGATGGTCAAGCGTTAATCTGGTGAAATTCATCACGTGGTTATCCCGTGAAAATGTGGGAGTTTTTCTCACGTGAACGAAAACACGTGATAACTCTCAGTTATGTCATATTCACCAGTTTCCCCCCGTGTTTATCACGTGAAGTTCACGTGCATTGTCAGCTGGGCTCCAAATTAGGGCCCCCTCAAATGGGCCCTCCAAATTAGGGCCCCCTCAAATGTGCCCCTCAAAATGGGGCCCCCTTCAAATGGGGCCCCTCAAATTGGGGCCCCCTCACATGGAACCCTCAAAATGGGGCCTTCTTCAAATGGGGCCCCTCAAATGAGGCCCCTCCAATGGGACCCCATCACATTGGCCCCTCAAATGGGTCCCCTCAAATTAGGGCCCCCTCAACGGGGGCCCCATCAAATGGGTCCCTCCAATGAGGCTCCCTCAAAATGGGGCCTCTCACATGGGGCCTGGTGCCTTAAACCGGTCCCCCTCAAATAAGGCGCCTCAAATTGGGCCCCTCACATGGGGCCCCTCAAAATGGGGCCCCTCACATGGGCCCCCTTCAAATGGGCCCCGCTATATGGGCCCCTCAAATGGGCCCCCTTCAATGAAGCCCCTCAAATGGGACTCCCTCAAATGGGGCCCCTCACATGGGCACCTCAAATGAGGCCTCCTCAGATCAGGCCCCCTCAGGGTCCCACAAATTGGCCCCCTCACATGGGGCCCCCTCAAGTGGGGCCCCCTCAAATGGGGTCCCCTCACATGGGGCCCCCCTCAAATTGGATCCCTTGAATAGGGCCCCTGAAAATGGACCCCCATTGTAGACTCCTGTAATTTCCCCCTCAAACGGGGCCCGCTGCTCGTCTTGCATATGGAAATATGCTCCCATCTAGTTGAAATCCTCTCTATTGCATAGCGCAGGGCAGGTCAGCCTATTTTCCGCCGCCATTTCTTGTGTATTCACGCTGTCATACACTTGTCACACTTGTGGAGTGTCAGCATGTGAACACACTCAGAATTGCAGGGCATTGAATGCACATTCCATCTTAATCTTTCATTGTATTTCCTCAATTCCAATCTATTTTGTTCATTTCCATTCAATGCACCACCTTCAAATGCACTGAATTGCTCTTCACCATTTAGGCCAAAGTGCAATTCACTTTCTCACCTCCCTTTCATCTCACACTCATCTGTCACAATAGTACCAAAGATTTTCAATTACCTTCATACTTATTTCATTCCATTTAAACTCTTAAAACAATTTTGGACCTTAAATTAGAGACAAAAAAAGAAACAAGCTTCATGAAGAACTTATTTCGGGTATTCATTTATACACAGTCCCCCATCCACCAAGCATTTCAATCATGCCTATTGAAAATGCATGAGCAGCATGGCCGGTGATGTGCTCTAAGAGTGCTTGTTATTAATATTAACTTTTATTTCATGTAACTTGTGATTATTTCTTAAGGCAGAATAAATTGAATCTGAGTCTGAGTCTGAGTCTATTTACACAACTGCTACCCCAAAGTAGAAGTCTTATTGACACAACTGCTAACCCAGAGGAGTCTTATTTACACAACTACTTCAAGGTAGAAGTCTGATTTACAAAACTACTGCCTTAGAGTAGAAGTCTTATTTACACAACTATAACCTAGAGTAGAAGTCTAGGGCAGATTTCACAAAAATGTTCTCACAGAGTATCTTAAACTTTACCACCTTTCTTATTATCTATCTGTCGCTGTCATGTGAACACATCACCGAGTAAAACAGTGAGCAAAAGAACAAATGTCAATAAAAAAATTCACCAATATACAGCATTTTGTTCTTACAAAATGCTTAATTAAATCTCTCATAAGGACAATAATGAACGGCAGAACTTACTGGTCATCTGACATGCCAACTTTGGCACTTTGCAGAATCAACAGAAAACATTTTTAGCAAAGTATAAGTCTGATTTACAAAACTACTGCCTCAATGATATGTGATTGATAACATACACTTAAAATACTTGTATGGAAGCATTTTTAAAGTCTTCATATTTATAAACTATTTTTAAAAGGAAAAATAAAAGTGATTGCTTACGTAACTCCATTCTGTCTCAGGACACTGATGTTCCGTTAGCAACTATTACATGGAAATTTCTCAGTGTTCTTACTACCTAAGCAAATCTAAAATGGGAAATTCTAAGATTTTATTGAAAAATGTGCTTTATTCACCTGTATACATCACAAGCAACATTAACAACTTTGAGTGGTAGCTGTTTTTTTATTGCTAATGTAAATGCAATTTCGCATCTGTCCATTAAATTGTGTTATATCAGCAAAGTTTGTCTATCCAAATGACATTAACCAACACATGATTAGATTTCAATTTTTTTAATTGAAAGCCGGTTTTCCATGGAGCAAGCCAGGTGAGCAGGGGCACCCCATGATCTGTTATACCAATTATCTGTTATGCAGCAGGTGCCCGGCTGGCTGGCAGAATGTCAGCTAGGATGTTCCTACTGGCAAAGTTGCCAGCTGGGATCCAACTTGTGGTGCCCAACCGATGAAATTTGCAGTCAGGTAATCAGAAAGCAGTTTAGGTGGCTGGCTGGAAAAAAAATTTTTATATCATCTGGCTGGGATGTGCTGAATGACTCTTGGGCTGGCTGGCAACCCAGCTGGCAGCATAACAGATATTTTCTCCCAGTTGCATAAAAAAATGAATATAAGTGTCACAAAAGATGTGCAACCAGGAGCTTACACTGATATGGACATTATTATAACATACTGTCGTGAGGTGCCTGGAGAGATACCCTGCTAGTGTTTTAATTTATAATGTGATGGGATCAGCATAAAATATTCCGTCCTTCATCATTTATTGTCGTTACATTAGCACTAGGCCAATTTTTTCTGATCTACCACTCCAGCAGAAAACAGTGTTTACCTGTGATGATTTTATTTGATGGATTGACGCAATAAAAAAAAAAGATTTCATATTTTTTTGGTGATGCAAGCTATCCTTTGAAAAAAAAACATCATGAGAAAATCCAAGAAGCTACCAATCTATTATGTCTGGCCTTTTCAATCTTGTGCTAATGTACTTGTGGTAAGTCATTTTACTGCTTTTCATGAAATCTGTAAAAGGAATTCCTCTTGGTCTAGTTTCCAGTTGTAATCTGCATCATGCTCCCTGAATAATGATGATATTTTAGGGCGGGGGAAGTAAAAAGGTGGCTGGTCCCGTATGTTATATAGGAAGACAACGCCACTTGCAATGAAATCTAGGTAATAGTATTACTTACGTGTATAAGCAGAAGGGAAATAATTCCTTGTGGGCTAGTTTCCAGTTGTTATCTAAGTCATACTTCGAGAAGAGCATTAATATCTCTGCAATGGGTAAGCTAAAAGGTGGTTGCCGCAACTTTTCTTCAGCCTCTTCAATGGAGACAACGCCATCATTGTTCAAGTCAAACTGATCACATAGATCAAGTTGTGGCTTTCTGCAATCACATGCAATGCGAAAGGGATATAGTAAATTAGTTATGTTTGGTATGATATACTGCACAAGGATGGATGATTGGACTTTCTAGCCTGTATTTGTTGTATTTATGCACTGTGTAGGCTAATTAGGACAGGAATAAGACATGACAGTCCGGTGGCTAATAGGAGTAAGCAAATACTTGGAGATGTAACATATACATTTTTTCAATAAACACAGAGGCTGCATAGCAGCAAACCTTCAGCATGCAATTTCACATGATGTGCACCAAATATGGTATACGAGGGGCATCCTAAAAGTTCTGACCAATTTTTTGGCTGATCTTTCCATTTGAAGCAGTGGAATGAAATTTTCACAGAATTAATTTCCGGTACTTTACTATCTACAGTACAACCCAAAATAAAGTAAGAACATTTTCTGTCAGAAGTCATCTGTTTACCTATTTTGCCCTCTTTTCTCCTCTCCGCCCCAAATCTCCTTAGAACTCCCTTTGACTCCTTACAACAACCTTAGCCCACATTCAGAACTGTATTTAGACAGCTACCGATGTAACTGCATTTAGCAAAGGTGCAAAATATAAAGTAAATCAAACACAGTAGGGGTGATTGAGTTCGAATTGGTGTTGTTTAAATATGATTTTAATGTAATTTTAAAAGGTAGTTTCAAGTAGGTAAGAGTAGGAAGTGATTCAGAGGTAGTCAAAAGGTGTAAAAGGGTAAAGTAGTGGCTGCTTCTTCCTTCCTGCTGGGGTAATCGTACTTTATTTCGGGTTGTACTGTATTTTGAAAAAATCAAAGCTGTTCGAAGTGCTTAAGTTACTATTCTGTTAACATGGATACGGAAAGTCAGTGCCCCCAGCGCAGCTCAATTTCTTTAACAAAATTCAGCAAATTAGCTTTGTTTATAGTGAGAGAATTCACAGTAATAAAACAAATGATTGCAAGAAAATGTATTTCTTGATAGGCTAGCAGTGTTTCAAGATATCCTCCATTACATTATTAACATTTATTTATATTTCAACCTGATCAGCTGAGGCAATTGCCAAACACTTCTTTCTGCATCAGTTGCTGCACAACTCTTGAAATGGTTCGGCCGAAACAATCTAATGCCAGGAGGCAGTGCTCAGGAACATTGGGATCCAAACCCAACCTCATCTGCCTTATTTACCAGATATGGCCATTCTGTGACTTTTGGTGATACCAAAATATATATTCCAGCTCACAAATTAAATAGATCACGCTCATAATCAGAAATTAAGCTGTAGCCAAATTCAATATACATAAATTCCACATTTTAGGAACAGCTCAGTTTCAAGGACCTTATAGATTGCTTCGGCACAGGGGTTAAACTGATTCATAGTGACTTTAAATGTCAGAGAACAACTTTGAGATACTGTCAAGCTGCCAATTGATATTTTTCATGATCATCAATTGCATATTTACAGTAAATCCTATGATTATTTACATATCTAGACACTTTGATTTTGGCCCAAAAATTGCGCTGCGCTGGGTGTCCTGACCTTTTGTATCCATGGCAACAGAAAAGTAGTTTAAATTCCTCTAACAGGTACCAAATTTTCAAAATAAATAGTGATATACCTGAAATTAATTCTGTGAAAATTTCATACAGACACTTTAAATAGAAAGGTCTGCCAAAAAAATTGGTCAGAACTTGTACCATCGTGTCAAGCACAGGTAATGGAAAGACAATTCCACTTGCGATGAAATCTGAGCAGAAGTCTCACTTACATGACGACTGGTATCGCTGAGCAAGCATCTGAGCAGAAGTCAGCAATTTTCTTCTCGTCCACTGCATTGTCATCATCTGAGTCATACTTCTTCAAGACAATAAGTATCTTTAGGTAGGGGAAGTTGAAAGGTGGTTTCTGCAAAAGTTCTTCAGCCTCTTCGAAGGAGATAATACCGTCATTGTTCAAGTCAAATTTGTTACATGGATGAGCTTTCTCTCTCCTGGAATCACATACAATTCAACGGGGATATGGCTATGTTTGATATGATAAACAGTAGAGAGGATTCTCCAATTGTCAAATAAGATACATTACGGGAAAGGATGTGTAAAATGTACAGGTACGGATAACAGACATAAGGCCTACAGATGCAGATAATTTTATCGGTCAATTATATATGCAAAATTTGGTTGCATGTACAAACATGATGCAAGAGAACAAGATAATGTCTTCAAACCACCGCATTGACAAAAATCACAGACTTAGGAACAAATGTAATTTTATGCATATGCCATCCTCCCCACGCAAGCCCTGCTAAAATGGACAGGGTTTTCTGCTATTTCCAACCTCTTCTGTGATTGGCTGCTTATTTAGGTCATAAGCATTTTGCATGCAGATTTAGTCAGATTATGGACACTTAGAGGATTACTGGCAACTGAGAAAAACAGTGTAAAACAAGCAAACTTTCAAACAGTTTCATTTCAGAACTGTGAAAATACATAATTCAATGTAATTTTCGGAACTGTGATAGCACCTTTCAACAATACACAATTTCTCCATTTGTAACAGTGTGAAACAGAAGCAACAATTTCAAACTGTGAGCCAAAACTGGGTCAGTTAATTAAGTATTCATGAATTAGCAAAGGTTATGGGCCATTTTGTCATGGTATGACTTGGGATGATGTGCATATGCATACGGCCTGCCCAATTTTTGGGTGGGCGGGTGAAATTTGCCCAAATTTCAAGATCTAGAGGTAATTGAAATTGCCTAGAATTCATAAATTTTCATTTAATTGTAATGTTTATTTAATCATCACGCCCGAATCTTTTAGCCTTTCTGCCAGAATATTACTGTTTCCTTCAACCCTTTGTATGAACAATTCAGACAAGTTATTGTGCTGCCTCAAAATGGTTTCTTCCTAGTAGACAAATGAGTCAATTTAGTGTTTTGGAGGGAATTTTCGACATCGACAGCTACGTTTATTCAGCTTTGGAGGGTTGAAAATTGTAGTAACAAGGAAACCAAGGCGCAAGATGAAAGCTGATATCAAGGGCTATCTAGCGCCAAAATTCCACGTCCAATTTAACTGGTTAAAAAAAGGGTTATTCATCCACATCCATTTTAACCAGTTAAAAAAAATTAGTTTTCCAGTGATTAGAATATTTGAAATGGAAAATACTTGGGAGGATTTGTGTTTTTTGTTGAGATTTTCGACACTGTCAGCAACATTTATTTAGCTTCTGGAGGGATGAAAGTAGCAGTAACAATGACGCCAAGATCATGAATGACCACTGCAAATCTCTATGAATATGAAAAGGGGAGTGACTTAAACCTATCTGATCAATATATACCTATATAATTCGAAATCTTGACATCCTATGGGACATTTTTTAGAATTCAGCACTCGGGGCAGGTTGTCACATTTTCGGGGCAGGTTGTCACACTTTTTGTTGAGAGCTCGGATGCAGGAAGTAGGACTCAGTCAGCAGATCTTGTTATTTTGGATATATGAGGAATCCTCTGCTTGCCCAGTGCAGACCTCAACAAATATGCTACTGTGTACAAGGGACCTGCAGATGAAGGCCTATCCAAGCAGTGGGAAAGCATTCTGATCAGGAGGAGGATGGTTAAAATTTTTAAAAAATGTCTTTGTAAATTTTAAATAGATTTATTTGCACTCTATGCCATACCTGCATACATCTTTAGTCATCAATAACATATATAAATAACGAATTTATATTTGTGTTGGTTTTTTTAAAACCTGGTCCCAATGGGTAACAACCAGATCCAAAAAGTGTGACTACCTGCCCCTTCTTTTTGTGACAACTTGCCCCAACTGATGAAAATGCAAAAAAAAAAGGGGTGACCAAGGCTGTTCTTATCATGTTTTTCACTATTTCTCCTATCAATATTTAAAGAAATGTTTACATGGTAAGTGTATGAACTGTACTTTTTTCAAGAACTATTTGTTAAACAGCAGAATAAGATGCAAGTTGCAGGAAAAAATTAAATTTTTGTGACCGGAAATTTTTCTTATTTACACAACTGCTACACCAAGGTAGAACACTGTAAAATTGTAGGCACTGTTTCAGCTCAATTGATTGAGTGAGATGGTTGCACAAGTTGATTGAGCTAAAATAGATTAATGTTTTAAGCTGAGATAACTCAAAATGCCAAGCTGAGATAGCTCGAAATACTAAGCTATGTTGACTAAGGTATTCAAGCTGAGAAAACTCAAAATAATGAGCAGTGTTGACTTAAAGCTGAAAATATAGGGTTTTGTTGACTTACTGATCCAAGCTGACACAACTCAAAATGTTGAGCTGTGTTGACTTATTTTTGGTTGCTTTTGATTTATATTTGTGTGACCTGTCTTATAAAGTTATTTATGAATGTGGGCTGTAATCCCAAAATATTGTTAGATCTCTCAAGGGGATCCACCTGATCCAGTGTGCTTCATTTTAGCACATCATGGACAGGCCCAAGATGCATTCAACACAGACCATCTACTGCCTCAAGGTAGAAGTCTTATTTACACAACCGTTACCCAAGGGGAGAAGTCTTATTTACACAACTACCGTCTCTGAGTAGGAGTCTTATTTACACAACTATTGCCTCTGAGAAGGAGTCTTATTTACACAACTACTGTCTCAAGGTAGAAGTCTTATTTACACAACTGCTACCTAAGAGGAGAAGTCTTATTTACACAACTACTGTCTCAAGGTAGAGGTCTTACTTACACAACCGTTACCCAAGGGGAGAAGTCTTATTTACACAACTACCGTCTCTGAGTAGGAGTCTTATTTACACAACTACTGTCTCAAGGTAGAAGTCTTATTTACACAACTGCTACCCAAGAGGATAAGTCTTAATTACACAACTACTGTCTCAAGGTAGAAGTCTTATTTACACAACTGCTACCCAAGGGGAGAAGTCTTATAGCAAAGCTGCATGCTTATGGCTTCACAGTTGACGCATGTAATTTTATGTTGAGCTAACTAACAGATAGGACCCAACGAGTGAAAACTAAGGATAAAAGAAGCTCTTGGAAAACAGTAACCAGAGGAATTCCTCAAGGCTCATGCTTAGGCCCGCTATTATTCAATATCTTCATTAATGACCTGTTTCTTAATATAAAAAATGCAGAATTATTTAACTATGCAGATGATAATACACTCAGCACAAGCGGAAACTCCTTTGATATAGTCACTAATGTACTAATCCAAGATTCACAGAATGCAATAAAATGGTTCACAGAAAATTTTATGCAAGCGAATCCAAATAAATTTCAATTAATGTTTCTTAAACCGAGTCACTCCCCTATCACCGCACCAGCCTTTTTGAAGCTAGATGATGCCACCATAGACACCGATAATGAAGTTATATTGCTTGGTGTTAGGATCGATAACAAACTAAATTTAGATTCACATGTATCTAATCTATGTAAAAAAGCAGCACGACAATTAAAAGTTTTAATGAGATTTAAAAGTCTACTTGGTCCTAAAGAAAAAGAAATATTATTTAAAACATTCATATTGTCAAACTTTAATTTTTGTCCTATTGTATGGAATTTTTGCAGTAAAACGTCGCGTAATAACATTGAAAGAATTCAAGAACGTGCATTAAGATTTCTGCTTATGGATTCGACAAGCACTTATCCTGAATTATTAAAAAAGAGTGGATTCAAGACTCTACATTTGAATAGATTAAAGAAAATGGCTATTGAAGTTTTCAAATGTATCTATAAACTAAATCCTTCCTTCCTAAATGCAATGTTTCATGTAAAAGAGAATGTGCAGAATTTAAGAGATCCATCTATTTTATTTGTTCCAAGATTTAAGACGATAAGATATGGCAAAAAATCATTTACTTATTATGGTGCTCATTTATGGAATTTTCTACCTAATGACATGAAACAATGTATTGACTTGGATGGTTTTAAAAATTTACTGCATACTTGGGAGGGGCCAGCATGCTCATGTAATATATGTAATTTGTGATATCTAAGTACAATTATTTTATAGTATTATTTTATTGATTGTTATTGTTATTGTTTTAATTGTTTTATTTGTTTTGTCACATAATAGCCACTGAGCTAATGTTTTTATTGTTAACTCTGTGACGTAAAATAAAGATTTTTATTATCATTATTATTATTATTTAAACAACCACTGTCTCAAGGTAGGAGTCTTATTTACACAACTGCTACCCAAGAGGAGAAGTCTTACTTATACAACTACTGCCTCAGAGTAGAAGTCTTACTCACACAACTACTGCCTCTGAGTAGAAGTCTTAATTAACCCAACTACTGTCTTAGAGTCAGAGTAGAGGTCTTATTTACGCAACTGCTGCCTGAAACTGTAAAAGAAGAAGTCTAATTTACACAACTACTGCCTCGTAGTAGAAGTTTTATTTACACACAAACTGCTGTAGAAGTCTTACTTACACAACTAAGGCTCAGAGTAGAAGTCTAGGAATTCCTCTTTGTCTATAGTTTCCAGTTGTAATCTGAGTCATGCTCCCTGAAGAGCGATGATATTTTCGGGCGGGGGAAGTAAAAAGGTTGCAGATCCAGTATGTGATATTAAAAGACAACATCACTTGCAATGACATCTTAGTAATAGTGTTACTTACACAAATGAGCAGAATGATAATAATTCCTCGTGGGCTAGTTTCCAGTTGTTATCCAAGTCATACATCGAAAAGAGCATTAATATCTTTGCAATGTGTAAGCTAAAAGGTGGTTGCCGCATCTTTTCTTCAGCCTCTTCAATGGAGACAACGCCATCATTGTTCAAGTCAAACTGATCGCATTGATCAAGTTGTGGCTCCCTGCAATCACATGCATGCATATGGATATAGTAAATTAGTAAATTAGTTATGTTTTGTATGATACTAGCATAGTACCCGTGATAATGGAGTCCAGGGAAAACAGAACAACTACCACTACATTGCTGAAGATAGAGGGTCATGGAAAAATGACTAATTATAAGTGCACTGGTAGGCCTATAATATGAACAGTTTGAGGAAGCACACCCACTTATGGTTGCTGTAAGAGGGGAAAAAAGGTTGCTTGCAAATTTTTAGTTGTAAGTTGACTAATTCTATCATAAATTCAAGTTTCCATTGACTTATCATCTGAAAATTGTCAGGACGTGAATTTTTTTACTTCAGATTAATTTTATGCCACAAGTTACTGATATGCCATGGAATTGTTGACTAGAGCAGCACTGACCTACTTTTCAATTATGGCTTAACAGGCCTGTAAGTAATTGTCAACATCTGATTATTTCAAAGATACGTCTTTAAAATTCCTTTTATACTTTATTAGAAATAACTTATTTATAAAAAAAATAATGCGTTGATACTCACATTCACACAGCAGCAGAGTGCAGAGTAAGCTTCTCTGTGCTGCTTCTCACGAAAGTATGATATCTTTCAATCCGTCTATCTATATTGGTCTGTCAATCAATCTACCAATCTATTTATCTACCTATATTTATCCCTCTTTATTTATCTATCTCTCCTGTGTTGTTAGAGATGATTGAACTGTTCACCTTGTCTTGTCCTGTCCTGTTCCCTCCTCTCCATAATAATTTAAGCTAATTGGCAACATGAGAGTTAACAAAGAGTGAAGAACTGAGTTGTTGATTGTAGTTACTCTGACATTCGGTCATGAACACTGTCACTGGTCCAGAATTGCAATTTAGTCAACTAAGTGTCAAAGTAGTTCAAAACTGGCATAATTGCAATTTGAAGACCTGCTAATTTTCTCATTTCAAACAACTACAAATTTCTATCTGCACTGGTGCTAAAATACTTGCTGAGGGCGTTTTTGGAAAGGTTGCACGAGCAACTCGAGTGACACAAGTAAAGAGCGTTTGTCTCCGAACATGCCAGAGTTGAGCCTCGTGTTTCCGGGAAGTGCCAACGTCAATCTCGAGTGCAGTGTTTCTGGCTACTCCCCGATATGTATACTGGGGTCTCGAGTTTTGTACCACTTGACAAAACTGGTTCCTACTCAAGTGAAGCTCACCTGTTCTGGTTCCAGGAAACATGAGTTTGGCGTGTTTGGAAACGAATGCTCATTACCCGTGTCACCCGAGTTACTAGTGTAACCTTTCGGAAAACACCCAGATTGTCCTCTAGATCCCTTGTACATTATTTACAACCCACAGCAGTTCCTGTCGGCTCTTTGTCTGACCTGTCTCTACAGGTCAGACAATCATAAGAACGATCGGCAAAAGCTGATTGTCCAACGTCTTTTGCGCACACTGCTTCACTTGCTCCACACCAAATATGAGATACTATAGTGTCAAGCACACACTCTAAAAAATGTCGGGACAAAATTTGGTTTTTTGCATTGAAATTTGGTTTTTCAAAAAACCATTTTGAATCTAAACAACCAATTTTGTCTGAATTTTTTTAGAGTGCAGGTAATGGAAAGACAATGCTACTTGCAATGAAATCTGAGTGGAAGTCTCACTTACTTGACGACTGGTGTCGCTGAGTAGACATCTGAGCAGAAGCCTGGAAGTTCTGCCTTGTCTAGTTCACTGTCAATGTTTAAGTCATACTTCTTGAAGGCAATTAATATATTTGCGACGGGGAAGTTAAAAGGTGGTTTCTGCAAAATTTCTTCAGCCTCTTCGAGGGAGACAACGCCATCGTTGTTCAAGTCAAACTTATTACATTGATCAGCTGGTTCTGTCCTGGAATCATGTACAATTCAAAAGGGATATGGTTATGTTAATATTATAAACAGTAGAGCGGACACTCCAATTGTCAAAGAAGTTACATTATGGGATAGGATGTGTATAATATAGAGATACGGATAATAGACAGATACAGATGCAGACAATTTTATCAGTCAATTACATGCATAATTTGATTTGGTTGCATACAGGTACAGACATAATGCAAGAGAACAAGATAATGTCTCAAACCACCACATTGATAAAAATAACAGACTACATACCAACGTATTTTTATCCATATATGTGTACGACATGCACAATTTTTTGGGTGGGCGGGTGACATTTGCACAAATTTCAAGATCTAGATTTAATTCTATTTCAAATGAAACTGCCTAAAATTCATTAACTTTCATAATAGTGTTTATTTAATCATCTCCCGAATCTTTTAGCCTTTCTGCCAGAATGCTGCTAACTTTCAGTGAAAAAACTTCACAACAGGGAATGTGGTATCCATCGTGGGTAGCAAAGGTGATAGAAAACAACACTATTTATAATGGAATTTTCTCATTCACAGTTTGATATCCAAGACCATATATGTGTACGAAATTTCATTGATATAAATGCTGAGTTTTGGGCCATATTTCAAAAACATATTGAATATACGTCATCAGTCAGACCATCAAAAGGAGCAACTAGACCACATAGGCTATATCCACTTATATTTAGTAAGGGCCGAGTCCTAACCCGGAAACGAAAAAAAGTTTTCTGTATTTTTTCTCAGTATTTCAAAGAATACAAAATATCCATCAATCAGACCATCAAAAGGCACAACTTGACCATACAGGCTATATTTGTGTCAAATTACATCCATGTACTTGCGATAGTGGCTGAGTCTTGGACCGGAAACAAAAATAATAATTTTTTATATTTTTTCTCGATATTTAAAAAAATAACAAATATCTATCAATCAGACCATCAAAAGATGCAACTACATCATAGGCCAATAGGCTACATGTGTATTTTCTATACGGGCTGAGTTCTAGCCTGGAAACGATTTAGCATTTTTACCCTAGTGAAAACAAACCTTCTTTTGAACTTTGTTCGCTGAAGGTAAAAATAAGATACATAACAAATTCATGTTAATTAAGATACATTAATAAGAATAAGATACATTATGTGCTAGAATAGGTAAAATAAGATGCAATATATTGTAAAATAATATCATTTCACTTAAATGTCAAATATGATACATTACGTGATCGAAGCCTCAGAATAATGAACCAAAACTGAAAGCAGCAGGAGTCCCAGGGGTGTGAACAAGCAGATCCACTTCTGACCAGCCATGATTTTGATAAACTTCACCAAGCAACTGCGCGCCAGATACGTGTTATGAACACTGCCATACACTCTTTATAATATGTGATGATATTGATAATATGGTGCATGCGCGATGCATTGCACGTGGAAAAAACGTAAAATATGTTACGATTTTGAAGAATATGGTAATTGATATCTGGATATATATTGTTAATCCCTGTATGTTTTGACCAAATTCAATTAATTTTTTGCTGAAACATAATTATAATCAATGAATATAAAATTCAATTTCACGGAGTGACGCAATTTGATTTTGAATTTGTTCTTCAGCTCAACTCGGCAGCATAACTTCATCTTATCTCTCTCCAGTTTAAAATTACCTTTCCCTGTTTATGTGTTTCTATAATTGGATTATTTCAAACAACAAGTCTTTGTTTGTACAGTTAATTGAAACAGAGACTTTGATGTCCCAACACATCTATGGATTGGTAATAAATCAGGATAATCTCCAACATTTGTGATTGAAAGTTTTAGATTTCCAGACATAGATCTTTCATATGATTTACAGATCGAAAACAAACTGAAAATACATCTTAATACAGTCATCCCAGAAATCATGCGTACGCTTACTCTTTTGTTATGTTTTAAGGCAGTGCAAGCTAAGCAGTCAAATAAACTGAAGGACAGAAATAAGTTATCAAGTTCTTTGATCTTTCCTGAGTTGAGATACGCCAACGCCCAACAGACTGCCATTGGGTAGACTCTCCATTGGGCAATGAGGTCCAGTAGTTGGTATGCTGGCGGCTTGCATGTCCCAGAAAGAGGTTGCACATCAGAGGGGCTGCTCCCAGGCAGCAATAAGCAAAATCATGACCAAGTTTTGGCCTGACAGGCTGAATGAAGGACCTTCCAAAGCAAGGCAGACCTGCAGTCACAACCTATGATCAAAACAGGCACAACATCCATCAGAATATTGGTGACCATTTCAAGACTGATTCAAGCTGCCACATCCACAGCTGCTGAAATTCTAGGTTCTCAAAACCCAAAAGTGAGTGCTAAAACAGTTTTGAGATGGTTTGCTAAGCGCTGAAAGCACACCTGCCAGCCAGACATTCATGCAAAAGGCCTGTTTTGACAGATCTGTGAACTCTGTCTTCTGACCTCCTGATGTATATTCATTATTGCTGTAAAATGGGTCAGCTCAGACATTGTTTGATCTGATTTGTTGAAAAAGTACAGAATTACAAACTGTTTTCATGTGCCATCCAGGTAGTTTTGCTCCAGGACTTCATCATACCACAGTCTCCTAAAGAGGTGATAACTTATTTTGATTGCCAGTCAACCAGGCGACATCACTACCAACTGGGCGACAACCATCCGGGCGACAACCATCCAGGTGACACACCACTACCAACCAGGCAACATGTTTCGACCAGCCAGGCGACAACAAGTACCAACTAGGTGACAGATATTTTAAGTTACATACCAACTAGGTGACACACATTCCCGAATCCAGGCGACAAACTTTAATTTCACATTCTTAATCAAAATGCTGGAATAATCTGGATTTTTAAGGTGTCAGGACATCTTTGTGATTCCGCACATTAAATCACCAATTTTAGAACTTCGAAGTCCTGACACCTTGAAAATCCAGAATATTCCAGCATTTTGATCAAGATTCAAGAGTGTACATGTTTCTCCATCAAATGTACACACTAACTATGAAACAGCAAAGCGGTCATATGGGTAAACCTTACCACTTAAGGAGTGAAGTATTAACTCATAAATGTCATAGTTTCCTATAGTATTATACTGTTGTTAAAATCAGTGTCTTTTTATGAAGTTAAACACATCTTTTCACATAAAAATTTGTCTTCTCCAAACACTTCCCACAGATTTCGTGTCTTCTAACAGATATGTAATAGGCCTATGCATGTCCTTGTTGATTATATTAAGCAGGTTTCATGCCATTAAAATAAGTTTTGATGCTTTCTAGAACCATTTTATGGAGTTCATCACATTGCAAAACGGCAGTCACATAAAAATGTGTTTTTTTCAACAAATTCCCAACAGATTTATTTCCCGTGTTCAGCTATTTAATCAGCATGTCCTTGTGGACCATATCCAGAAGGTGTCATGCCATTAGAATTTATTATAGCTTAATGCGAAGTGGCAGTTAAAACTCACTGTGCTGAGAAAGACAACGCTATACTTGCAATGAGATTTGAGTGGAAGTCTTAGTAACACAACTGCTGCCTCGATATGAGTAGAAATCTTACTTACACAAGTGAGCAGAAGCCAGGGAATTCCTCACGGTCTAGTTTCTTGTTATAATCTACGTCATACTTCCTAAATAGTGATAGTATCTTCATGATTGGGAGGCTGAAAGGCGGTTGTTGCATTATTTTTTCTGCCTCTTCGAGCGAAACCATACCTTCATTGTTCAAGTCAAACTCATCAAATCGATCACACTGCAATGTCCTGCAATCACAAGCAATATGAAAGGGATGTAGTTGTGTTTGATATAATATACTGCAGACGGATGGATGGATGATTGAGGCTTTACGTCCTGCATTTATGCATTGGAACGGCCATTTAGGACAGGGAGGACTCAGCAGTAAGGCAAAGGATTGAACCTGCAATGTAACATAGACTCAAGTGATATGGCAAGTGTTTCATTCAAACTCCAGACCCAACGATTGGAAGCCCAGCATACTATCACAGAGCTAATCCTCCCAGCTGCTCTGATATACTGAACTGCAGCTTGACATGCTTAGGACTGAAGGTGCCATTCAATCATGCCAATCAATGGTAATAACTAATAAACAGTTCAACAACAAAAACAAGTCCCCCTTTATGAAAACGTGAATATCTCAAAGACCTCTTCTCTAATTTTTTTAAAAGTTGGCCAGTTTGTAGGCCAGCATATTGACATTGTGCAACATGTGTGTGTGTCTTTGTAGTTTTATTGCTTAACTTGTGTTTGAGCCAGCAGACCCGAGTGCACATACCCCTATTTTCTTTACCAAAAATTTTTTTACCAAAAGGTGTTTGAACTCCACTCCAATTACCTGTTATTGCATCCAAGGAACCTAAACTGTAAATAAGCTACATAAGAAGTCCTTAGTTGTCTTCTAAATTTATGCAATTGAGAAACAAATTTTCTACAGACACATAATGAAGTTTATTCAGCTGGTGGCTCCCTCGCGTGGTGAAATTGTTCATATCCTTTGCCAGGTATTTTTGAAAACAGGGGTAGGCTTACTCGAAAGCTGCTGGCTCAGCCACTGCGCTATAAATACACACATGTTAGGTCATTACACGGGGCTGTAATCCTGCCAACTGTCATAAAAATCAGCGATGGAATTTTGGAGATATTCAATTTATCCAAAGGGAATTGATTTTTATTGAACTGTTTAGAACGACAAATCTACTTGCAATGAAATTTGAGTGGAAGTCTTAAATACATAATCGCTGCTTCTAAGTTGTAGAAGTCTTTCTTACATGACTGATGCTTCAGATTAGAAGTTAGAGGCCCACTTACACAGCTGAGCAGAAGCCAGGGAATTCTTCACGGTCTAGTTTCTTGTTGTAATCTACGTCATACTTCCTAAAGAGTGATAATATCTTCTTGACTGGGAGGCTGAAAGGCGGTTGTTGCATTCTTTTTTCAGCCTCTTCGAGGGAAACCAAACCATCATTGTTCAAGTCAAACTCATCAAATCGACCACACTGCAATGTCCTGCAATCACAAGCAATATGAAAGGAATGTATTATGTTATCTCTCAATGCTACTGGGGCTGAAGCTATTCAAGAGGCAGACTTAACAATGAGATGATAAAGGTGCTCTCTGTTTCCAAGGGCGGGATCTTGCCTCAGGTATGTATGTATGACTTGCATGTGTATGTATGCATGTATGCATGTTTGTATTTATGTAAGTTTATTGAATTGACTAAAAGAAGAAATGTGTCCAATATTTATATATTATGACATGGATTGTTTTGTATTGATCCGAGTATTCTCCCTGCCAGGCCATATTTTCCCGAGGGCCATTAGGCCCGAGGGAAACTATGGCTGGCAGGGGGAATACGATGGTCAATGCAAAACAATCTTTGTTATAATGTTTTTATGAGGTAGGATACTATTTTAATTATGTAAAACAAGATAATTATATTACCTGATTGCAGCCTCAGACTCATGAACGAAAAAGGAACGTAGCAGGAGTCCTAAGGGCCCGCCAGATATGCGTTGTGAACACTGCCATACACACTACCTATAACATGTCACACTAACTTACACATATGTGCATGAAAAAAGCATAAAATACTACACGATGTTGAAGAATATGGTACTTCATTTCCAGATCAACATTGTGAATATCTGTATGCTTTGAGCAAAGTTAATCATTTTTTTGTTAAAACTATTTAATCAATATGATATTATGAAATTCAATTTTAAGGAGTGACAAAACTTGATTTTGGATTTGATCTCAACTCAGCAGCGTAACTAGGGGGGTCGTGAGTGGGGGGCACCCACAGCCACACATATTTCTTGAGCGGGCGGCACCCATTCTGCTGATTGTTTATGATAACCAAGACCACATTTAGATTTTTTACATGGGCCACAGTCGCGGATCCAGGGGCCTGGAGATGGAAAGAACATTTTGAAGAAAATGTGGGGTAATGCCAAAATGATGCTTGCAAACGTGGACCCGCGAATGCCCAAAAGATGCCCAAAAACGCGAATTCATGCCCAAAACGCGAATGCCCAAAATGCTGATCCACAAGACAGTTGGGGATGGGGGGCTTGTACATCTTTAATAATAATAATGATAAGTAGTTATATAGCGCCAATTTCAGTAAACTCCTCGTTGGCGCTTGGTTAGATTAGCTGATACATTGCATCTCCGTAAAATTTGCAAAAAGATATGTTTTCAATCGTTTCTTGAAGTTATCCAGTGTCCTTGATTTTCGCGCATTTTCAGGTAAGCCATTCCAGAGTATCAGTGATGAATAAGAAAAGGCTCTATCCTCAAACTTGTTTTGATTTTGTGTGGAAGGTACCTCTAACAGCATTACGGGCATGAAACAATAGGGGTAAAACAAAAGTGGAAAATATCAGGCAAAAGAACTGTATCTGCTCTGTTCACGTTCATATGAAATCATAGATGAACTAATGTCAAAATAACATGTATTACATAGTACACTACCCTCCAAAAGTTTGAATACACCTGGATAAGTGCAGTTTCTTCTAAAAATTCTTGATTTTGAATGGAAACTTTTTTTTAGTATTTACGCCAAACAATAAAACAAGTCACATTTAAGTCATAAGTTGTCTTTATTTTGTCATTTTAGGTCATTTTGGGTTAAATTTATGGCCTTTTTCGATATCCCAAATTTTGGAATTTTCTAGAAAATTGTCACAGCCGAGTTATCTTTTAGGTTTATGAAATTTAATCATATTTAAGCGTTTCCAGAGTTGAAACGTGATCGTAACAGTTATTTTAGACCCCGAAAAGACCGTTTAAAAATTTGACACTGACCATTAAAAAATGCAAAATTTAGATAATTTCGGGTCACCATGAAGTATAATAATAAAATGTATCTTCTCTAATGAAAATTATTTTATTTAAGCTGTTTCAGCATTGTTTTGACCCAAAAATAGCCAAAATCAGTATTTTTGTCCGATTTTCAACTGCCATTTTCTGGTCTGAAACTACTTGTAAAATCATCACAAACCAGTGGAAATGTGTAAAAAATGATAAAATGTCTTAAATATGGAAGATAACAGTGCTTTTATAGCTGTTTATAAAAAATGAAAAAATGGGATATAGAGAAATTAAATAAATTTATACCAAAATGATCAAAAACCATGAAATATGGACACCTTGTGGCCTGAATGTTAATTTCCATATTGTTTGATGTAAGTATAAAACAAAAGTTGTGTTGAAGCTGAGGTATTTTTGAAAGAAATCGCACCTTTTCAGGTGTATTCAAACTTTTGGAGGGTAGTGTATGTCTACCTAATTTAGTACAATAATTTCAGTTTTTGGAATTCTAAATGAACTAAAAGCACACAACAAATTTGGTATGGCCTAAAATTGTTTTCAACATTGAAAAACAACTGAATAACTTTAAATTTTCTCCAAATATTCTTGACTGATTTACTTTGTGTTTATCATTAGTCAATTTTTTCCTAAAAAAGCCCTTTTAAGAACTAATTGGCATAAAAGTAAATCACTCATTTCTCGAGACTCTGAGAAATGTCTGAATAATTTTTCAGATCTAAGATAAACAAAAATAGCTTTTTTTCTGCCAAGTTGCAAAAAATAGAGCTTAGACAGGTTACTTTAGATTTTAAATTACGTGGATGCCTTTTATTGCATATATTTGATTGCCTCAAACGCAGGCGGAATGATCACAATGGCTTAGCAGTTCTAGAGATAGAGAGGAAGGTGTATGGCTCAAGTGCCGCCTGGTGGAGTGCAAATATAAAAAATTGATTAAAATTGCTCAAGGAGCAGCCTTTCACAACATTCTTGTTGGTTCTGTGAGATAATAGTCCACAGAGCCATCTCTTGATTAAATTAGAACCTCAGTCTGCCCTTTGGTGAGCATACTATAGCCTGTTTCCCAGCCACCACAAAACAGGCCTGGTGGCCATGGGATATCCCAAGAATACTATTTATGGCAACTTCCGCAAATATGACCGCACACGATGACTGTCATTTTCCCATAGGGGGAGCTTGAGCAATACACCTTGGTATAACAGAATAGGGGCAAAGCATGTGAACACTGCCTGTGCCTCAAAGCAACAACAACACCTCAAGTTTGTGGAGTGTGGATGATTTGTGTGCTGACCGTATTCAAATGTATTTTCTGAAATTGAAATTGAAAATTGAAAATTGTATTTTCAGCTCATTATTAATTGCAGATCACATGAAAATGCTTTGCCCAGTGATCCAAAAATTTCAATCACAAATGTTGGAGATTATCCTGATGTATTATTTTAAAATAACCGGATGTGTTGAAGTCTAAGTCTAATTCTAAACTGTGCAAAGACATATTTGAAGTAATCCAATTATAAATATTTATCAACTGGTGGCAAATTTTAAACTGGAGAGCTGAAGTTGGGCCAGTGGCATACATATAACTATGGGGGGAGGGGGTACAGGGGGTGCGTGCCTGCTTTTCAGGATCTGTGCCAAATAAATTAAAATAGTGACCTTGTTATAAACAATCACCAGAATGGGTACCACCCCCTCAAGAAATATATCTATGGCTTTGGGTGCCCCACACCCCACTCACGACCCCCCCCCCCCGGCCGCTAGTTATATGCTTCTGAGTTGAGCTCAAATTAATTCAAAATCAAGTTTTTTCACTCCTTAGTATTGAATCTTCAACATTGTTAACAATAGTTTCTGCAAAAAGTTAATTGACTTCCGTCAAAACATACCAATTTATAGTGTAGATCTGGAAATTAATTATCAAATTCTACAACATCGTATGAAATTGTATGCTTTTTTCAAGCATATACGACGTCTTATGTCTAGTCTACCTTTGTATGACATGTTACACAGTGTTTGTGGTGGCATTCACAACGTGTTTGCTCACAGTTGCTCGGTGACATATATCAGAATCATGGCTGGTCAGAAGTGGATCTTCATGGCCATACTCCTAGGACTCCTGCCACTTTCCCTTTTTGTTCATAACTCTGAGGCTTCAATCACGTAATGTATCTTTTTTACATAATAGGCTGTGAAAGTGGAACTCTCCCTTTTTCGGCTCGGTGGTGCCGTGCACAAGAAAACCTTTTTCCAGGAACACGCCGCCATTTTGTAAAATTGCTGGGTCCGTGGGGCTGGCATTCCAGGCTCAATAGCACTTTTAATCCATTGAAAACACAATGGATTTGCACGCCGTGTCTAAATGGAATGTTTAGCATGGATTCGCAATATTATCCAGTCCAATCAGGCTGCTTAAACTGTGTTACGGACCTCGGAAAACCTGGTCCCATTGACAATATCCAGGCCGATGTTTCAGGAAATAGTCTCATTCAGTCCGGCAACGCAGGAGAGTGGCAAAAAGGAGAGTTAAACTATCGCGGCCTATCATTATTATTTTTCTATCCAATAATGTATCTTATTTTACATATTCTACCATGTAATGTTTCAGTGTCGGAGACATCGAGAAAAGACCCTAGTCACCCTTTGCACAGTGAATACGAAGTGCTACCATGCAAGCGCAAGGAGACTCGGAGTTCATGATGCTCGTACAAGTAGACATAAAAATACATTCGTACCTAAGTCTGTGATTCTTGCTATAATGCAGTGGTTTGAAGAGTGAAGACATTATCAAGATTGTTCTTTTGCATCATCTCTGCACATGCAACCAAATTTTGCACACATGTGTATGTGACCGATAAAATTATCTGTACATATCTGCATCTGTTTAATTATCTGTATCTGTATATTTTACATTTCTATCCTTTAATGTATCTTATTTGACAATAAGAGTTTTAATCTATCCTCTTTGCAGTAAGTCGTATCAAACATAACCATATCCTTTTGAATTGTATATGATTCCAGGAGAGAGCAAGCTCATCAGTGTGATCAGTTGGACTTGAATGACGATGGTTTTGTCTCTCTCAAAGAGGCTAAAGAACTAATGCAGAAACCACCTTTCAACTTCCCCATACTAAATATATTAATTGTCTTCAAGAAGTATGACTTTCGTACCAACAATGAACTAGACCGTGTTGAATTTCCTAAGTTCTGCTCAGAACTTGTCCCGGAGACAACAGCCGTGTAAGTGAGACTTACAATTAGATTTCATTTCCAGTTGATGAATGGATGATTGGGGCTGTACATCCTGTATTTATTCATCACAAGTAGCATTGTCTTTCTATCTCCTTTTAGTCAGGTCACTGTTCCAGAAAAAGGGCTTATTTAAGATATCCAAGGCATTTTTAGAAGAAGCAGGCAACAAGTTGATTCTTATGTAAAATTTTCCATAGATTTCAAATTTCACTGTTGCCAAACTGACATATGACTCCTTCAACCCTAATTAGCATAAAACAAGATGGCCACCAATTTCACTTGTTTAGTGATAACCTGGCGTCTACTTGTACGAGGAAAATAGGTAAAAGGTAAATATTGATGTTTTTCAATACAAGTTAAAATTTAATGACTAAAAAGTCGAATTATTACTCCTTAATCCCCTAATTGGCATAAAACAAGATGGCCACCAATTTCCTTTGTTTAGTGATAACGTGGCATCTACTTGCACGAGGAAAATAGGTAAAAGGTGAATATTGATGTTTTTTAATGCCAATTTCAAATTTGATGACTAAAAAGTTGAATTATGACTCCTTAATAACCCCCTAATTAGCATAAAACAAGATGGCTGCCAATTTCTTTTGTTAAGGGATAATTTGGCTGTTAATAATTGCACCAGGGAAACAAGTGAAAGGTGTATTTTGATGTTTTCTGTGTTACGTCAAAATTTGATGACTACAAAGTTGAATTTTTCTTTTAAGAGTGTGTATACTGATATTTCAAAGCATTTACTTACTTCTATAACACATTTGCCCAATGTCTATCCAAAAACACTTATTTAATGTCTGCATGCAGCACCACACTAAAGGTACTCTTACCATGTTATTGCAGGGTCCCAAAAGTGGAACCATTCAAACAATTTGACTCGGACCATGACAGTTCCGTGTCCTTCAGAGAGATCAGAGACATATTGGACAAGCCGCGTTTTTACTTCCCTTACACAAAGATGCAGTCGCTCTTCTGGATGAGTGATGCAGATCTCAACTTGAAACTAGACCAAGAGGAATTCGCTAACTTCTTCTCAGAGGCGGCAGTAGTGTAAGTGACACTTTTATTCAGAAGCAGCATTTGTGTAAATAAGATTGTGTAAATAAGACTTCTACTCTAAGGAGCAGTTGTGGAAATCAGACATCTAGTCCAAGACAGCAGTTGTGTAACTCAGAATCTTAATATAAGACTTTACTCAGAGACAGCAGCTGTGTATATAATACTTATATAGTTGTGTACCGTAGAATGGAGTTACTTTGGCTGTTCTGTACTATTTTGGCCATAATGAAAAAAGATTCAGAGTCCTGTGTCTATACAACTAATACAAATACCAGTAAAAAGGGAATTTGTGAAGAAAAAATGGGAAATTGTGAAGAAAAATTGGGGAAATTGTGAAGAAAAATTGGGGTAATCTGATCATCATTTCCCCATTTTTCTTACCATTTCCCCACTTTGCTTATATGCAAAAAATTTCCCCAAAATCCTTTCAGGGGGAGGGGGCAACTTATTTTTGTGTGACTCAATCCAGTATTGTGAAGAAAAAAATACTTTAACAATACAAAAGTTACCGTTGATCTTTCTATTGTAAATATGCTACTTTTAACAACAAAATGAATTTGCTATGTTACAGTAGACAAACTTCGAGTGCTTACAAGTGACTGGTTTCAGAGTATCAATGAGGTCACTAAAGCTGTTGCTTCAATCTTTACCATTGAAACTGGTGGCTCTTTCACTGACTCATAGGACTTCTAATGACATGTATAGATGCAGCAGTGACCAACATCTGGCTCAGTGATGTGTATGAGAGCCATGCTAAGTGAATGGGCAGTAGAACAGTGTTCATATGAAGTGCAGTCACTGAGTCATAAATCTGACCCATTTGACAATAATCATTGCTCTCTTCATGAAAGATGTGGTGTTGACACAGTCAGTCAACATGAAAGCTTATCCATCTGAATTGCGATAGTGACAACCTGTTTGATGAACAAGGGAGCTACACAAGAAAGCCAGGGGCATCCCTCCATTGCATAGGGCAGATTTCACAAAAAAGCTGCAAAATGACTTACCACAACTTGTCCACAAGTTACATTAGCACAATACTGAAAAGGCCAGACATAATCGATTCGTAGATTCTCAGATTTTCTCAGGGTGCTTCTTCTGAGGATAGTTGGCTGGCCAAAAAAAAGCTAAAATCTAACTCTTTTATTGTGTCAATCCGTTAAATGAAATCATGGGTAAACAATCTTTTCTGTTGGATTGGTAGGTCAGAGTGGCTAAAAATATGGCCTTGTGCTAATGTAACAACGATGAATGATGTAGGACGGAATTTTTTATGCTGATCCTACTGCAATATAAATGAAGTCACCAGCAGGGTACCACCCCTGGCCTGCTCTTGGGAGACCTGGCTTTCAGAGAAGAAAAAATTTGAGATCTAATCATGTGTTTTTAAACATAATTTTTGTGTGCACATTTTGCTAATGTAACACTATGAAATGGACGAATGCAAAATTGCAGTTACATTAGCAATAAAGAAACAGGTACCACACCCAGTCGTTTATGTTTTTGGTGATGTAAATAGGCAAATAAGACACGTTTTTCAATAAAATATTATAATTTCATGTTTGAAATTGGCATAAGTAGCAAGAACACAGAAAAATTTCCATGTAAAAGTTGCTAATGTAACCTCAGTGTCCTAAGACGGAATCGAGTTACATTAGCAGTCTGTTTTTATTTTTATTTTTTTTCAAGTTTTATAATGACCAAGACAATTAAAAATGGTTCCAAAATAATTTTCAAGATGTTTTTTATCAATCACATACCATTACATTTTCCTGAATTGGTTTTAGCAGATTCCACAGAGTGCCAAAGTAAGCATGTCAGATCACCAGTAACTTTGGTCGTCCAAAATTGTCCTCATGAGGCATAAAAAAATATCTTTTTAAGAGGAAAAAGCTACATATCTGAGGAATATTTTACTGATATTTATTCATTACCTCACAGATATACCTAGTAATAGGTTTACTTGCTTCAGGAAGCAACAGAGAGATAACAAAAGGGTTGGAAAGTTTAAGGTACCTTTTAAGAGCACTTTTCGTGAAATCTGCCATAGCTCATTTACACTTGCCCTGCCAACAAGTTCAATAAAATTCTGAAGTATTCGAATTCTTCACAGCTTTTTCTGGCCTGAAATTACTATAATTTAGATAATTGTTTGTGTTTTTCCTCAAAGAAATATTTGGAACAACAAACAGACAACAATTAAACATTCAAACATAGATACAATTGCTTTGAATATCTCAAACTATGAATTCTGCTTGTCACACCAGAGGAAGATTAATCTGTTTGTTATAACTTCGCTAAAATGAAGCACTTGTGGTCAGGATGGCCAGGAGCGGCAGACACCAAGATCAGCTGGGGATCAGTAGCATTGACAGTGGTCAAGCTCTGTTGATTGCAGGCCTATTACTCAGAGAGACAGGAGTGAGGTCACTGGTGAATGCTATGACACCTATCACACAACATGGTATGTATGGGCTATGAGTCAGTCACACGTTTATGAGGTATCAAAGTTATGGTCACTTAACATGGCAGGGATAGGGCTGTGATGTCAGTAACAGCCCAGAAGTCTATTGCATGTAAACACTCGAAGTTCGTCTACTGTAAGCCATCACCCAGAAAATGATTTTTACAACTGCAAAATGTGGCATCCTCTGCGAAAGGGGTTAATTCTTGAAAAAGGTAATGGAAAAGAAACTAATTTGAAAAATGTATCAGCTAGGGGATGTTTTCTGCTGAAAGAAACTTTTATATTTGGGAAATAGGACAAATACGAAGGATGGGGGAGTAATTTTGTCCATTCTGACCTTGCTATTCCTGCTGCGACGATGGCAGCAGGAAACCCCTATTGCGGCGCCACCTGGTGCATTTTGACTTCTACCAACACTACTTATTGCATGTGATTGCAGGATACTGCGAGCTCATCATTGTGATCAGTTGGACTTCAACAACGATGGTACTGTCTCCCTCCAAGAGGCCGCAGAACTAATGCAGCGACCGCCTTTCGACTTCCCAATCCTAGATATATTAATTGTCTTCGAGAAGTATGACTTAAATCACAACAACGAACTAAAGTATGAAGAATTACGTGACTTCTGCTCAGATGTCCTCTCAGACTCAGAGACAACAGTCACGTAAGTTGTCCTTCTATCACCTTTGCTTAGCGCGACAGAATATGCCACATTTGTTGCTGTGCTCGTGAAGTTGCAGGCTGAGGGTTTGCTGCTATGCAGCTTATTTGTTTATGGGAAAAATGGGTACTGACATTATTCTCTAAGAACATGGTTACACCTATTATGAGGGGCATCCCAAAAGTTCTGACCAATTTTTTTGTAAATATGCAATTGATGATCATGAAAAATATCTATTGGCAGCTTAACAGTATCTCAGAGTTGTTCTCTGGCATTAAAAGTCACTATGAATCAGTTTAACCCCTGTGCTGAAGCAATCTCCAATGTTCTCATTACTGAGCTGTTCCTAAATACAGGAATTTCAGTGTATTTGGCGACAGCTTCATTTCTCATTAAGAGTATGATCCCTTTAATTAGTGAACTGGTATATATATTTTTAGTATTATCAAAAGTCAGGGAAGGCCAAATCTGGTAAATAAGGCAGATGAGGTTTGGTTTGTATCCCAATGTTCTTGAGCATATGCCTCTTGGCAGTAGATTGTTTCAGCCAAACCATTTCAAGCGGTGCGGGAACTGATGGAGAAAGTCTTTGGCAATTGCCTAAGCTGATCAGGTTGAAAAATAAATAAAATTAATGTTAATAATGTAATGGGGGATATCTTGAAACACTGCTAGCCTATCAAGGAATACATTTTCTTGTTATCATTTGTTTTATTGCTGTGAATTCTCTTGCTATAAACAGAGGCAATTAAATTTTGTTGAATTCTCTAAAGAAATTGAGCTGCACTGGGTGCACTGACCTTCTGTATCCATGGTAATAGATGGTTAAATACCTGAAATTAACTCTGTTAAAATTTCATTCAGCTACTTCAAATAGAATGGTCTGCCAAAAAATTGGTCAGAACATTTGGGATGGCCCTCGTATTAGGGTGGTCTGTTCAAAAACACTTTCTTCTGAATTTCTCTGATTTGAATCTTGCATTCTGATCTGATATGTACAGAAAGTGCTCTGTAAAAATTTCAGCAAAATCAGTTAACATTTAAAGGTGGGACAAAGCCATTGAAGTTTAACATGCGATTGCCCATCGGCTGTCGGTAGACCTTGAAATCATCTGTATTTGCAAATCTTACTATAACAGAGTATCATTTTTATCAAGTAACCCTTTTTTAGTATGTCCAGGATGCCAAAGCCAGTCCTGATATTCTTTCTGACTTACAAAGTTTCGTAGCAGGTCAGCATAGATATTACATATAGGTTAATTATCGATTAAGCCTTTTTTCATAAAACAGTCAAATATTTCACTTGCTATGAATAATAAATAGAAGATAACCCCCAGATATACTTCTCCATGCCAATTTTATCTTGGTTAATGTTGGAGCTAGAGACATGCAAATGGAATGAAAATATCCGGGATACACCTTTTCCTATTCAACTTCAATACAATGTTTTGGCCTAGGACCAATATTTTTTTAGTTATTCAATATATATTTTTTTTAGTTATTTGAGAAAATGTGTGAATTAGACACACAATTTTCAAATTAAGATTTACCAGGCTAGACATCCTTAATTTAATTTCAATTTGAATGGTACCAATGGATCATAGTCATCCTTATATATCTTACCAAACTGCATCGCTTTTATTCCATGTTGCATGTTTTTCAAGGACGCCACAACTTGATCAATGTGGTGAGTTTGACTTGAACAAGGATGGTGTTATCTCCCGAGACGAGGTTGAAGAAATAGTGAAGCACGCACCTTTTAATTCATCCAGTAAAACTATATTAAAGTTCTTTCAGATGTATGATTCAGACGTCAACAATAAACTAGCCACAAGGAAATTAATGACTTCTGCTCAGTTGTGTAAGTATGATTTCTGCTCAGAAACAACGCTCAGTGAAAGTGAGACTTAAATTATGACAGACTGAATGACTGACACATGACAAAGAGAAGAGCTTTGCTTTATAAATGTATTAGTTTATTTCACTGTGTCCATAACAGTTCCCGGTGTTACCTCCCACTCTGCCTCTCTAATTTTCTTTTCTTTTAAGGTGGCCCTAAGCCAACGATCATTTAGGCCTTATTGGGGTCTCCAGCCATAGAATACATAGCATTGCTTTGATGATGTATTACAGATGATTTCATATTTGTAGACATTCATCAAATAACAAAATATTTTGCAAAATTTCTCATCTGACATCAGAAAATCCTGCCGGGTGATTGGTCAAGTTGCCCATTGCGTGTCACTCTTTTTGAGCTTGCTTCAAGCAAGTGATGTTTGCTGGAAAGATGATGTCATAATTTTGACCAATAGGATACTGCAAAGGCCAACTTGGTATTGTGGCAGTTGTTCACACACATCAAACTGCAATCCACATAAACTTTTTCATTTCTCCAGGAACTGTTATATTTCACACTCCTGTGTACAACTGTTGATTGTTTCAATTGATATTAAATCAGTTTCCAGCTGACTCTGAATGAGCTTCACATCTATTTACACTAAATCATCACGCCTTTACCAAAAGCATTTCTATGACATCAGGAAGAGACTATTCAGAATATATTACTGGGTTGACGGCTAATGGAAGTTTTACCCAAGTATGTGCTACATGCTTCAAGGGGGCCAGTACTAGTTTTTACCTTTTGTCCAGAATCTTTGTGTTTGGCAGGCTAAATAGAATTTATGACTTGGGGGGGGGGGGGAATGGGAGCTTTGCCCGAAGGAGCACAACTTTTTCACTGTTTCAAGGGTAGTACTTACTGCTCACAACATGCTTAAGAGGGGTATGAAATTTTAACAAAAGCAAAAGGGAAACCAAAGGGGACATACATTTTTGACAAAAACTCGAACAAAACTCTCAACCCCCTCCCCCCCCCCCCCCAGAATCATAAATTCTGAATGGTCTCTCAGAACAGGATGGTGGCCCAGTGATATGGCCAACATTCACAAGAAAATCATGGTGGGAATCAGATCAGGGACACCTCGATTGTAGCCTATTGTCCTACCGCCTGAGCTGAGCTCCTCCTTAGAGAAAATGTTACATTCACAATTATAAATGTTTATTTTCTATATTAACAGTCATTACATGGATCACCTGATCCCGGCCAGTCGTCTGAATGCATAGTATCGGACTTGCAGAACACATGTATTAAAAATGTGTGAAACACAAACTGAAACTCTCACTTGAAACTGCTAAAGTCAGTCCCTGTTAGGAGGTCAATGGCTTAGAATGCCATGGTCACCCATGTAAAACGCTATGTCACTTTTCAGGAGAGCGTGGTGTCATACCTTCTCTCGACCAATGAAAATTGCAAGAAAAATGATGTATTTTCTACCTCAAATGTCTACAAATATGAAATCATCTGTAATGATGATTTGCTATTGGTAAATAAATGATCTGAATCTGAATCTGAATCTTATCTTGCACAATTATGACTGCAGGACACTGCAGCGTGATCACATTGACGGAAATCCATTGGACTATTTCATGGTTGCCTCCCTCAAAGAGGCTGAAACAATTATTGAACAAATTAAAGAGCTACACCCTAACAACCTCCCCATCAATGAGATATTGTGGCTCTTCAGGAAGTATGATATCGATTACTACAAGAAACTAGACCAAGAGGAATTCCAGACAACTGCTCATCTGTGTAAGTAAGACTTCTACTCACAGTCGGCTTGCTAACTGTCAATTTTTTACCTTCGGCGAGCATAAAATGTATGCATGTATGAAATTTCGTACACATGCACCTATAACAGTCACTTTTTAGTTAGATGGTGTGCTTCATTGGTATTTAATTATTTTTTGATATATTCAGAAAAAATTGTGAAAATACTAATTGATATGTTTCCGGCCCACAGCTCACAATGTACATCAGTTGGTGCATGCCTTGCAACATTGCAAACATATAGTTCTTCAATAATTCAGTATAACGCCTCTCATATGACGTGCTTCCATTGAAAGTATTCTTGTCTTTCTATCTATGGATTATTCTTAGGATATGACGCTGTTCACTGAAGGTTTGCTGCCGCGCAGCCTATGTTTAATCAAACCGTTACAGGGAGACACGAAACTCTGCATGTGGTTTCAAAACCCCACAAAATGACTCTGGAGTGCATGGGATCCCGAAAGTTATTTCAATGGGTAAAATTCAAGATGACGTTCAAGATGGCCACCGAAAAACCTTGAAGCCCATAGTGCGGTTAATAATAGTGCTATTTTCTTGTGTAATACCTAATTTCCTAGGTTTAAATAACCATGGAATTCAAAAAGTATGGTCCCAAATTGATATGATGACATTTTGTTTGATTATATGATATAAGCAACAAAGAATTTGAAAGAATCCGATCATAATACTTTTATGAAGATAGAGGAAACCAAAACGCAATTAACTTCTAGAGGGGATTTTTTTCCACTGTACATTGGCAGTCATTTATTTTCTATATATAATGGGCAATGAATTACAAGCTTTATAAAATATCAAAAATCTATCCAGCATATTTGACTACTTGAGTATTTGTACTGCACGAAAGCATGGATTGCTAATCAGCTTCCAAACATTTGCAGTTCGAGCAAATTGTTAATTTTACAGTAACTGGCATACATCACTTTCCTCCATGCAAAGTCATTACCCTGGGTCAAGATATTTTAGAGTGATCAGAGGTAGACCAAATAAAAATGCCAACTGACAAACCCATGACAAACATGGTGCAAAAATAAATTATGAACATTTTTTTATCAAGTTTGTTCCATTAAAAGTTTAAAGTTTGTAGAAAAAAATTGGGACAAAGAAAAATAGGGTGGAAAGTTAATATTCTAAAAGAAAATGTTTAAAAAATGTAACCTTTTTTTTCAAAATTTTTTTTTTTGGGGAATTTTTTTTTTATTCAAACATGTTTGTTTGGGGAAACTTTTTTTTTCAAACATTTAAAAAACATTTTGTAACGGTGATTTTTAGTTGTTTTTTTTTTCAAACATTTTACGGTAATTTTGTTTTCTTTTCAAACTTTTTTTTTGGAATTTTTTTTTTGAACATTTTTGGTAATTTTGTTTTTTTCCAAACATAAATATAATAATAATAATAATAATATGGATTTATATAGCGCTAATTTCAGTAAACTGCTCATCAGCGCTTTTTCAGATCAAATCAATTGTAGGAATTCTGGAACAAATGGGTTTTTAGATTCTTCTTGAAGCTTTCTAGTGTTTGTGCAGTTCTCACTCTATCAGGCAAAGCGTTCCAGAGTTTTGGTGCTGCATAGGAAAATGCTCGATCTTCAAACTTATTTTTGTTGCATGGAGCAGGTTCTGCTAACAGCAGTTTGTCGTTGCTTCTCAGGTTGTGTTCTCGTTGAGATTTTACTTGAATAAGTTCTTGGATGTATTGTGGTGCCTGGTTGTTCATTGCCTTCCACGTAGTTGTCATCAATTTGAACTGAATTCTTGCTGTGATTGGTAACCAGTGCAGTTGTTTCCTACTCTGGCTGACACTCTCGTGTTTTTTCAACCTTTCAATTAATCGAACTGCCGAGTTTTGAGCAACCTGAAGTTTATTTAACAACCGGGTAGCAGTGCCATGCAAAAGTCCATTTCCGTAATCTAAATGAGGAGTGACAAGTGCATTGACAGCAGTTTTAACTATTTCCTTGTCCAGGTTTTTTCGGAGTTTCGACAGGTTTCTTAAATTGAAATATGCGTTACGACACATTTTGTTGATCTGCTTCTCCATGGTCATATTTTTGTCAAAGAGCACTCCTAAATTGCGGACGTGGTTGGCAATTTTGATTTCAACATCGTCAACATTGATAGATGTCATTTGAAGTTTCTTCAGTTGGTTTGGTGCTCCAATCAGGAGAAGCTCAGTTTTATCTCCATTATTGCACAGCTTGTTGTCATGCAAGAAATTTCTGATTTCAGCAATACAATTTTCCATTTTCTGTTTTGCATGTTCTTCACCCAAAAAGGTTGGTTTAAACGACAGGATAAGTTGTTCATCATCAGCGTACTTCTGATCGTGAACTTGATTTCTTCGAGGTACTTCACTGACTGGGGCAACATAGGAGTTAAATAAGATTGGTCCAAGTTTGGAACCTTGAGGAACTCCAAAATTGAGAGGAAGTTTGCTTGACGTGTTATCATTTATTATCACAGACTGTGATCTTTCAGAAATATAAGATTTGAACCATCTTAAGGCTGCACTTTGCACACCATACCTGTTACACAGTCTTTCTAACAAAATGTCATGATCAATTGTGTCGAATGCAGCAGACAAGTCCAACAATACTAGCATTGTCACCTCCCCATTGCTCAGATTAAGCATAATATCATTATGGATTTTTGTTAAGAGGGTTTCTGTGCTATGAAATTGCTTGTAGGCTGATTGTTTTTCATCGTCAAGATTGTTCTGAGTGAGGTGATCAACATACTGTTTGATTACAGCACTCTCAATGATTTTACTCAGAAAAGAAAGGTTAGAGACAGGCCGATAATTCTTTTTTTTCAATTCAAGACCTTCTTTCTTCAAAAGTGGTTTGACAAGTGCATGCTTCAGTTCAAGGGGCATTTGTCCAAGCGTTAATGACATATTAACAAGTTTCGTTATGACTGGCAGAAATTCATCAACACATTCAAGCAGTAGCCATGTTGGCATTGGATCAAGTTGGCAGTGTTTGACAGGCATTTCAGTGATAAGTTTCTTAACTTCTTGTTCTGATAAAGACTTAAACTGATGTAAATTGTGTCCGAGGTTGGTCTGATAGGCATCAGTTGTGATCTTCATTCCTGAATCTAATTTAGATCTGATGTTTTTTGATCTTTTCATCAAAGAAGTTGTTGAAATCGTTCGCTAGTTCTGTTTCATTTGTGTGATGGGGAAGAGGCAGATCTTGTTTTCTGTTGAGATGAGAATTTAGAAGTTTGAACATCGCCTTAGAATTTCCCTTTGTGGCTTGAATTTTACACCTGAGATCATCTGATTTAAGCTGATTAAGCTTTTCATTGAGAGAATTTCGTTTTTCTTTGAAGATATTCCAGTCTTTTTCTAAACCAGTTTTTGGCCATATTTTTTCTGCCTTTCTCTTTTCCTTTTTAAGAGGCTTTATTTCTTGATTTGTGAATGGGTTAGGTTTGCGAACTGTCACAAGTTTAGTCTTAACAGGGGCGTGTCTGTCAAAAATCTTTTCAGTTGATTTGTAGAGTGACACAAGTCTGTTCAAGTAGACTGATCGATCATGGTGTTGTAGTTTTTGTGATAGATGCTGTTCAATGTCTTTCTTGAATTTGGCTATATTTATGCTGCGGGTCTTTCTGAAAGCAATCTTTTTCTGTGGATTTTTTCCCTTGTTGATGTCAATGTTAAAGAGGATACAGTTATGGTCTGACAGTAGGTCACTGACAACACAATCTCTGAGAGTTGTTGTGTTATTGGTTATTACCAAATCAAGTGTGTTTCCATCTTTGTGTGTTGGTGAAGATACATGTTGAACAAGGTCAAACATTTCAAGAATGTTGTTAAATTGGATAACTTTGGCATCATCTGGTTTATTCACGTGAAAGTTGAAGTCTCCGACAACTATAGTTTCATTATGATAAGTCTGATAGTGGGACAAGAAGTTAGTGAATTCATTAAAGAATTCTGATAAACTGTATTTGTTCTTTTTGGAGGGTTCCGGCCTGTACACCACAAGAATTGTGACAATTCTTCCATTTACATATTTGGTAATTTTCTTTGTTTTGTTTTTTCAAACATTTTTTGTAATTTTTTTTTCAAACATTTTGTAACGGTGATTTTTGGGGTTTTATTTTCACTTCTTTTTTTTTCTGGCATTTTACTGTAATTTTTTTTTTTAAACTTTTTTTTTGTCAAACATTTTTGGTAATTTTGTTTTTTTTCCAAACATATTTGGTATTTTTTTGTTTTGGAAAATTTTTTTGAGCATTTTTGGTAATTTCTTTTTTTCGAAATTTTTTTTTTCGAACATTTTTTTTTTTTTCAAACATTTTGGTTAATTTTTATTTTTTCCAACATTTTACGGTAGGCCTAATAGGCCTTATATTTTTTTTCGAACATTTTTTTTTTTGGAAATTTTTTTTTTTCTAACATTTTTGGTAATTTTTTTTTTTCGAACATTGTTCGAAAACATTTAAGGTAGTCACGCGTGATGAGAAAAGAGTGCCAAGATCATATTATGGGATGTCTGAATCACTTTTTTTGATTGAACCATTTGGTCACTCCTCGCATGTTTGCCATAAGGGACGAGACACCTCGCTTCGCTCGGTGAGCCGCTGGCTCTGTCCCGCCTATTATGGAGCAACTGTTCAAAGGTTAAGTAAAGATGGATAAACAAAAAAACTGTGCTCACTCACATATAAAATTTTAAATATAAGCAAGGACAGTTTCATCTGTGAATCAGCATAATTTTTCATGCACTTTTGCATTAAATAGCATAGCCCCATGCAAACATTTGAAACGAAAGAGTCTTACATAAATACACTCCTGCTCATACAATAGGGTTTTATATGGCACCTTTAAGGGTTCTATAAGCTGGTATAGATAACGAACGCTAAAAGGTTCCAAAATAGGCCTTCCTATAATGTAGGGGGCCCATTGACTTGTTTTGCCACAGGCCGGAAATTCCACCAGTCCGTCCTCGTCTGCAAACAGTACCACACTTAGGGTACCTTTACCATATGATTGCAGGGTCCTAAAAGCGGAGCTATTAAAGGAATTTGATTTTGACAGTGATCATTCTGTGTCCTACAAAGAGGCTGGAGAAACATTGCGCCAACAAACGTTTTACTTCCCCCCGCAAAGATATCCTCCCTCTTCAGGAAGTATGATGTCGATAAAAACTGGAAACTGGACCAGAAGGAATTCCCCGACTTCTACTTTGAAGCAGCTGATGTGTAAGTAAAACTTCAAGTGTTTGCCAAAGAAGTGTGTTTGTGCACAGAAAGAAGGTAGAGGTATTGAATTCCAAACCTACGGCGTGCAGAAGCAAATTTTAATAAATTTGCCTAGTATTATATACACTCACCAACAAAAGAAACGCAACACTTGATTTTGGCTTATAATTTTTGCTTAGAATTGTTTTTGGACCAAATATATCATATGGTACTGATCCTTAGATCAACTAGTGTCTTTGTGCCAAAAATCATTCAGCTATGACCATTTCCTGTCTGCCTTTTGACTTGTTTATCACATTTCATTTGTTATAAAATATGACCTTACCAACAAGTTACACCAAAAATAAAGGCATCATTTTAAATAATGGCCAAACAGGTGATAAAAGCCGAAAAATTAGCGCAGCATCACTATTTTTGAGTTTTACAGAACAATTTGAAAATTGGAGTTTTGCACATTTCAAAATGCAGCAGACGAAAAACAAACAAAAAACTGTCCAATTAATTGTTGAAGTGAAGTACAACAGCCATGATGAACAAATATTCTGATCATTGAAAATCCTCATTCAAAGTTAATGCAATAAAATGCTATCACAATAAACACTTACCAATTAATGTGGACTTTCTGACTACAGCTTGGGAAACAAGGCAATAAAATAACTTGGGATATCTTGGAATTCGGAACAGACCAGGCCCACATGATGAATTGAAAAACAAACATTCCTTGACTTACAAGGTATTCCCAGGTCATGTCATCGACATGGGATGTATTTTCTGCAAAATCTCCTTCCCATTCAATTATGTATTGCTGTAAACCAATCACCTCCTCCTCTCCCATGTTATACACTGTATGCCTAGTTGCTGAAGTGGTGTTTTTGTAAATGGGTGTCAGATTGATACTGAGTGAATGTGTAATATCTCTATATATCTTTCCAGGCAGGTGTTTGTCGCAAAGTTATTTGATAACTTGGACTTTAACAACAATGGCTTGTTGAGTAAAACAGAATTATTTAAATCAACGTACGATCTTCATATAGCAAAGAAGGCCTTTAATTTTTTTGACCGGAGTGCGAATAACATGTTGGATGAAGGAGAATTCACTGAAATGTGGGTCGTCAATGGTCCAGACTTGGAAGACTTGGAAAACTCAATCCAAGAAAAACACAGGTACATAATATTATTTTACAGCCTGTCACTTTTATACCAAAATAGAGTGTACTGTTGCACTGTGAAAATGGCACTTTGTGTGTCATCATACTGATGATTTGTCATGATCATACCCAACACTTTCAATGTTAATTTGATTTAAGGAGACTTATCCCTCTTGTTGGTGACAGCCAAACGAAAGGATTATGCATCTGATTTTCAATCTAAAGTCAGTTATGACAAGTCAAATGGCCTTCTCTTGATCATTACTAATCTAACTGCGTCTATGTTTCCCATGTTGAAAGAGAGAAGATGACATTTCATCAGCTATCAAGCAGGAGTTACGAAGTGCATTTTTCACAGTGAACTGGTCCTCAGTTTTTCTTTATCAAAGTGAAAGACTGTAATGGGCAGACTCTAATCAGAATCATGCTTGTGGACATTATTGCTACAATGACACCAAAGAGCCCTCAATCATTCAGACTTAAGAAAATAAGGTATTCACTACTCACTATTCAGGGTTACTGGATATACCCTCAGGGTTCCAAATCGCACGGAGGAAACCGCAAGACAGAAAGGGTATTCCAGTATGGATCAGGTATCCCACTCACACAATAAATGTTCTTTGGTTATTTGGAAGTTATTTTAGATTTGCATGATATATTTAGTAGTGAAAGGGGTAATATCCTGGAAGACTTTAGATGCAAATTAAATAATTAAGGAGCATGTAGATTTTTTTAGGGCTTAATTTCCTAGGATGGTAATAGCAGAGATATACAATAATGTCAATACAGAAGTTTAAGACATGTGTCATCTAACTGTGATACCAGTGGCCCAATTTGCAGCGTCTGGTACGATTTTTTTAAACCAAAGATTGAAATAATTTTTGCAGTGGTATAGATAGTTGGCTATGGTCATCAGATGAAAATGGTGTAAAAAAAAAGTTGTGGCCCGTAATTTGTGTCAGCCTGTCGGGCTATTCAACCCTTTATGAAAATGCTTATTTTCAGCCATTTTGCATGCTTTTCGGGCTATATTTTTTTGTCTGAGTCAGCTTCCTGTGTTTCAGATGGCTGAATGACGCATTACAATTCACCTGGAACCAGGAACTATTTCATAAATTGGACAACAATAATGACAGCATGCTGAGCGAGTCTGAAATGCTTACATCGACGTATGATTATCATATAATAGCAGCGGGGGTTTTTCGTATGTTTGAAATGTATACGGACTACTCATTGGATGAAAGAGAATTCTCCTTTATGTGGAATCTCCTCAATCTGGAAAAGGAAGAATTTGTCATGGAAAGAAGCGGATAGACTCTCGTCACAACTGTCTGATTATTGATGCAACAACAGCCGATAAGACAATAACCCCAATGATGGCTTCATTGGATGTTTCATCCACTCTATGCACTCTTTTCCTCATTTATCTGCCATCTAGTCACTTTTGGCATTTACAATGTCATGATTATGTCAATAAAATCATTCTCTAAGCAGCACAAATGCAGCAATTGCAATTTGTAGATTTTTTGAAAACCAACACCAAGGTACCCAGCCTAGGTACTGTGTCACTTCCACCTCAACCAGTGGCTTAGCTATAGGTGGGCACAGTAGGTATAGATGCTCAGGCCGGAGTCCTCTGGTGCGCCCCCCCCCCCCCCCCACACTAAACGCAGAACTTTATTGGACTACCTTTAATGACGCGGTTATAGCACTCGCCCCTGGAACAGGTTTGAGTAGAGGTTGGAGTGAGGCTTACAAGGCCAGCTAGCCGGCAGAATTTCACCTGGGTTTCCTGTATTATCGCCCGACGTGACCACATGTATATGGTCAACATGAAGCTAGTTTTTTTTCAGCCAGAATGGACTGCTCTCATCAGCAGATTGCTTTTTCTGCAAATGGTGATGAATTTAACTTCATGTGACACTCGTCCCTCGGAAAAGTTAGAGTTGAGACTGAGTCCGGCGGACCTGCAAAAGACCAGTCTGCAGCAATACTGGGGGCTGTGTTATCGCCCGGTTTTCGACTGTGAGTTTCGTCTGTGACTTGCATCATGAAAAATATTGGTTCCAGTTGCAGGCCAGCATAGAAATCCCACATAACGCTTTCCTGCTACTCAAATTATATTTTGTTTGCAAATCTTTCCAGAAGGTGGCAGTCAAAGCTAGCTCAAGTAACTGTTGTTTTTTTTCTACAGTTATTTATAGATAATCAGTCTTAAAATTTCCCTATTTTCCATGGAATGACCCATGATCTGTGTGAGTAAAACAGTTTAATTGTTAGCAGTTAGTTTAACCACACTTTGCCATTTTAAAAGACTGATGGTACTATAAGCAGGTTTATTAAATTATTGCAGTAATAAGAAATAAAACTTGAACTTGTACCAAATTGGTTACCGCTGTCATGGTTAATCAAGTTCAGGATCCATAAATTTTCTCAATTCACAAGACTTTTATTTAAAATGCGCAAAAAAAAAATTTATGGTGCCTCATGTATTGTCAACACAAAGTATAAGGATGACAGTTTTATGGTATACTCTTATTTAAAGTGACCGACATAATTTTCATCATACTTACTGTCTTTTAAAATGTTTTATTGGTCATGTGAAATTTCAAAAGTGACGGAAATATTGAACTTATTCTGTGGTCAAAATTTCTACAACACCGGTTTTGCCAGCTTTACACATAACATTTTATAAAACTAGATTTTTTTTCTTCTTTGACACTTTAGATACTGACTTACATTTTCTAAAATTATGAAATAGGCTGTAATGTTAATCCTTATGGAGGTTAGGTTTTAGCACCTCTGGAGCACCTTATCGGGGAATATCGAGTGATCCTAAAATAAAGGAAGATTCTTGGTTTTTTTTTATAAACAAATATATTTTGGAATTTGCTTAAATATGACAATGATAGCTTAACATGCAAAGTTATGACATTGATCATGTTTGGAATGAAGACCCTTTAAATGACGAACTTTTTGAACACAACAACAAATTTCCACCATCTTTTTAATGTTTATTGATAAAAATGTCCAATTAGTTGTCTTTCAGCAAATGTTTGGATTGCTTGGTTGTTGTCTTCCAGGGTATCTTGTCTTACAGGGTATTGTCTCCAGAGGTCTCCACACATGAATATCTCACCTATGAGTACAAATGGAATTGAGAAGAAATTAGAATTGAGAAAAATGATATAAATTATTTTCTATTACTATCTGACAATTAAACTCACGAATTTAGCTCTAGATTAAAAAAAATAGGCACTGAGGTAACCTGCAAATGACAAACGAACAGCTCAACTTCAGAGAAAGCACTGAATTTAAGCCCTGTTGTTGGACGGTGCTTTTTTGTTGGCTTTCACGTGCATCTGGGATATTTCAGTCACAGATTCCTCGACAGCTAAACACTAATATCAATATAATAGCATTAAAAACATACCTGAAGATATTTGTAGGTGTTGAAGCAAGGGTTGCCGAACAGCTCGCTGTTGGCAACTATTTCGCAAGAGTTCTTTCCGTTGCAAAGTCCGCGCACAATTCTCCTAAAAACAGATAAAATATGTCATTTTGTTTAGTAATTGAATCAACTTTACAATTAATTATTACAGCTACTTTAATATTTGAGAAGACAGATCTATATGACCATTTCATCAAGGCAAATATACTTTGTGAGACATAAGGCTAATGATCTGTGCCTCCTCAAATTAGATCATCAAAAAATAGGAATTTATACTTGAAGCACTGTGATTGCATTTTTCAACAAAAGCGATGGGTGTGCCTTCACTGGCTTTGCATATTGTCTTCGAAATATTATGTGTTACAAATTTTAAATGATTTGCTATGCAATTTGTTTGGGTGCAAAAAAATTATTTCATAATCGTTATAATTGTAACATGAGTATTCTGTATTTCGAAAATCGAAAGTATGCATTCCGATTCCAGAAACAAGGAGAGTCTAGTGCATAACCACTTCTTTGGCACAACATCATGCATATATATCGTTGATTTTATATTAATTATGTTTTTTTTAAAAATTAGTTACCTGTCTTGGTTCTGATTTCCAACACAGTTGGTGTCATCATCATGAGGCCTGGAATACGGACAGAAAGCTTTCTTCTCAGATGACTTTTTGCGACCGTAGAAAGCCCAGCGCACAAATATTTCTCGGCCGGTTTCACATTGGAGCCTCAATGGTTCTGCGTCTGGTTCCACACCGTTACGTTGACATGATCTTCCGGTTCTTCTGATTTCACCTGCAAACAGATATAATAATAATAATAATAATAGGCATTATATAGCGCTAATTCCAGTAAACTGCTCACTAGCGCTTGTGCATGATCGATCTATTTGTAGTAACTCTTAAATAGGTAAGTTTTAAGATTTCTCTTGAGCCTTCAAGTGTTTTAGAGGCCTTGACAATCTCTGGGAGTTGGTTCCACAGTTTTGGAGTGGCATGCGAAAAGGCTCGGTCTTCATATTAGTTTTTGTTAAAGGAAAATGGTTCATTTAACCAGCACTCCGTGTAAATATTGGGCAAAATAAAAAACACCTTTCGGATGATGTTCTCGGAATTTCCTGAAATTTTGCAAAAAGTTTAACTAACCTAATTATAGCTCAGTAGCAGGGTCAAAATTGGTCAAAAAAAATTTTCCTTTTCGGGGCTACCCATTGAAAAATGAATGTTTTTGGCCTTCGGACGGCCTTAATTTCGTTAAAATTAACAAAAATTAAGGCATATTTTGTCCATCAAAATTTCACATTTATGATAAAGATAGGAACACAAGTGATACATCATTTTAAGGGAATATTTCATGACATTGCAAAAGTGATGTCATAACAAAGAATGTTTTGGTTGCTAAGCAGTGTCACCATGGCAACCGCATGCAAGTTTTGAAATTTTTTCATTGAGCTAAAATAGACCATTTTTCAAGGCCAAATATCTCCCATGATAACACCTAAAAAATTTAGGTGAAAATATCACCAGAAAGCTCACCTCCTGTGCTATATTAAACAACAATAAAACAGCTCTGAAACAATGAACCCTTCTTTTTATAGCCATGGACATTTTTTGTTAATTTTCTTGATTTTTTCGATTTTTTGACCGAAAATTGCCCTCTTAATCACCTAAGACTGGGAAAACCATGCTCATTTCACTCAAAAAACAAAATGTTTATTATTTCAATTGGATGGAAATATTATTTAGAAAATAATAAACATCATTAAAAAGCAGAAAAAATGTTCTATATGCAAATTAGTACCGCCATTATTGAAAATTCTAATTTTCTCAACATCTCGGCTAATATCCCACTCAGCAACAAAATTATGGTGTCTAACCCTATGTTTTAAGGGTCAAAGAATACTTTAGGACTATCTTGAAAGGTGTCAAATAGTTGTAGATTAATATAATGTGACCTGGTTCACCAGAATTATTTCAAACATGGCACTATCTACTTTCACGAAATGAGTCAAGAGGGGTCCATTGTCACTTAATTTTTAGTGATGTTTAGCTCTTGGTAGAAGGTTCTTGAATAATTTCTCGAGATATTTAAATCACATTCAGTGAGAAAAAAGTAAATCCTTTGAAATGGTCATTAAATTTGTCATTTCCGGCATTTCTGAGTGAAGGTGTAGCAACGTCTACTTCCACGAAATGAGTCAAGAGGGGTTCAATTTCACTTATCAATTAGAAATTTTAAGCTGTTGGTAAAAGTTTCTTGTATAATTTCTCTAGATATTGAAAATTTTATATAATATTTAATAAATATTTAGAAAATAATTAACCTAATTGGAAAGCAGAAAGTCCTATATTAGTACCGCCATAATTGAAGAATCTTATTTTCTTAATATCTTGGAAAATATTGCACTTAGCTTTACAGCTATGGTGTCTAACTCTCTGTTCTGAGAGTCAAAGAATATAGCGAGACTAACCTGAGAATTGTCACATAGTTTTATGTCACCTATATTGATAATTATTTACATTATCAGAATTATCCGAATATTACATTATTCTGGATATTTTGTCTGTTGTTTTACTTCTTTGAGGCAAGGTTACCATCAATCAACAGTTCATCATTGCTCAGCTTAAAAAAACCTTGCAGATTTGTTGTGCCTGTGGTTTGTCAAGCTCACATGGTACCAATACTTTTCCAGTAATTGTGGAAAATGGGAATTCATTTTTTGGCGCCGGCCAGATTGTTAGATCTTGCCGGCTACTCTGTTTCGGACTGGAACACCAGGTCATGGCGTGGACGCTCTATTGCGTCGTGTCATGGACGCTGTGGTGGAAGTCAATGATGGCAATAAATGATGATGGTGGCAATCAGTCAGTGGCAATTATTCAGTCAATGACTGGCAATCAATGAATGGCATTCAATGAATTACAATCAATGAATGACAATCAATATATATGTATATCATTTATTTGGGCATTGAACACAAGTATACAAGATAGCAAATTTAAGAAATTATCAAAAAAGTTAAGTAAATAAAAGCAAATAAATACAAGTTTACATAAAATCAATTAATTTAACATTTTAAGATAGTGTCTTTGATCAATGACTAATCAATGGCAAGGGAAGCCCTACAGGGACCTTTGGGGCAATGAATGATGGCAATCATTCATGGCAATCAATGATGGTAATCATTGATGGCACACAATGATGGTAATCAGATCAGTTATCAATACCAATCAATTCATTATCAATGGCAATGAAAAAGATCTTTGCAAATTATTTGACCTGCAAATAACATTTTATTATTTCTTCATTTTAGTTCTTTAAATATTGTGTTGAGTATGATGGCTTCGAACTCCACTCTAAAAACCTATCTATTCAGATCTCTAAAAAACCTATTTTTTGAGCTTGCATATCAACGGCGCCATTTCGTCCCTTTGGACAGAATTACGATGCAATGTGCGACCCTTTATCTTATGTTGCCTCTAGTTTTTCCAGGTGGAACCCAAAAATGTAGGTCATGAAAATTTGTTGAAGCATGTGCTGGGTTCTCAATTTGTGCCTTTTGTTGGTCTAAAACCTCTGAGAAAAAAACAATGTTTGATCGAATGTAGTATGGTGTATGATGGGCCATAAATGGACCAGCAAGTTAACGAGTGGAATTCAGCCCTTGTGCCAAATGTTCAGATTTTTCAGGAAATGGAATACATTTCGCTCCAGTCCGCGGCTATCTCCATGAAAAATGGTTGTCAAGGCAACCATTTCCTTTGTTCATAAATTAGTACAAATTTCTACTACATTGTGTATGTCTGCTGCAATTGGTAACATTTGACCAGAAGAGCTTCCCTTGTATTTGAAATGATGTTTCAGGTTGATTTGCAATTTGTTGTTATTGTTATATTACCATAGCAACAGTTTGAATGACAAAACTGTCGTAGCTTGCTGACTTGCCACAAAATAACATCAATGACAGGAAGAATACTTCAGTTACCAGCATGCTTTTTTACAGTCTGTCACTTTGATATTGAAAAAAAAGACGACCAGTTCACTATGAAAAATGTACTTTGTGACTCATGATAGCGGATGAAGAGTCATCTCTTCTACTTTCAACATGGGGGACATAGAGGCTGTTTGATTATTCATGATCAAGAGAAGGCCATTTGACTTGTCATAACTGATTTTAGAGTGAAAATCAGATGCATAATCCTTTTGTTTGGCTGTCACCTACAAGAGGGATAGGTCTCCTTCAATCAAATTAAATTAACATTGAAAGTATTGGGTCTGATTATGACAAATCATCAACACGATGACACTCGAAGTGACATTCTCGCAGTGAAACAGTCAATCTCTTTCTATATCAAAGTGACAGACTGTTTGAAAGTCCAAGCCCCCAAAATTGATAACATGTACTGTAGGCTTGTATGTTGATGAAATGTTGCTGTGGCAACACTTTTTTTTGCCGGTTTAGATGTTTTGTGAATAAAGGAAATCTCATTTTTAGCCATTTCTCCATTTCTAGTTAGAGTAGAATCATGAAATTTCGCACGTAGACAGGAATTTTTCTATTCTTTAATTTCCTGTATTGTAATGAGATAGAGAGAGAGAGAGATCCAATATCAACAATGTTACAGTAGACGAACTTCAAGTGCTTACATCTAGCTGTTTTCAGAGTGTCAATGATGTCATTGAAGGTGTTGCTCCAATCTTCACCATTGAAACATGTGGTTTTTTTTCACCGACTCATAGGGAGCTTAGTGACATGTATATGTTACCAGTGATGTGCATCACTGCAATGCTGAACATAGGAGAGGTACCGTAATATGGGGTGAATCGGGACAGAATTGGCCCTTTTTCTGTCATAGTATGAACAAAATTAAACTTAGAAATCAAAATATGGTGTCAAATTATGTCCAAGCACAAGGTCTAAGTATCCCCAAGAGTTTAAAATTATATCTTAAATTTCCAATGCTCAAGGCCCATAAAACCACTGTCCCAATTCACCCCACAATTTGGGGTGAATCGGAACACTCCCTTATTTTTACCATCAATACTTCTTAGCTTTTTTAAGTGATTGCTACTTGTGAGTTAATATTAGAAAACATGTTCAACAAGCCAAAAATGTATTTTCGGGAAAATATGAAATCAGTTTCATTGATAATATGCAAATTGTAAAAAATATGATAAATAACAGAAAAGTATTAAAAACTGTAGTTTTTTGCTAATTTTACCAGTGATTGATAGTTCTGGACTAAATCAACTATTAATAATACTAAGTTCAATAATATTCATTGAAAAACCATGCTAGTACATTCAACTGAAAATTAGTAGGGCTATTTTTGTTGATTCCTAAACTTTACCATTGCCCTGGATCTGAACCCATGACCAAACATACAAAATCCCACATCTAGTCAACTCTTCTGGTCCCTTAATTTGCCAAATACAGGTTATAAAAGTTTCCTGCTATTTTTGTGGCTCTAATATTAATGCTTTTTGTGATATGAGCAAAGTTTTGATCACCTGTCGAAAATTGAGTTTCTGCAGGGCCAAGTTAAAAGTGCTGCAGCTCCTCACTGCATGCAGTTAGAATTATAAAACTCGACCACAATATACGCTACTCTGTATGCTAAAATTGTGCCAAAAATTACGGACCTGGGTTAAATAGAAGTAGTAGTAGTTTAAGAAATAAACACATTCCTGTTCTGTCCCGATTCACCCCAGTGTCCCGATTCACCCCATACTACGGTAGCATGTGAGTCAGAAGCAGAGCTGTTGAGTGTTGATGTGTCCTATATTGTGCCCACTTGGTAATGTTTGTTTGAGATCTTGTACATCTGCTTCCAACCAATTTATAACAATTATCCTATAACACCAAGCTGCAAATTTGTGTGCAATCAAATAATGAAAGATATAAACGTGAAATGCTTCACGGTTGCTATGACATATTTAAAGTGTGGGGACACTGTGTTAGCTATACATGTATACAAAACAACAACACTCATTGATCTGACAGTTGCCCTTTCAAATGACTTTTAAAATGATCTCTGAATTCTTGAAATTGTATCACCTGTCCTTGACAATAATTAGCTTGATGAGGGATATGATTTCATAAAATTCACATGAAATTTAGAAAAAATTGTTTCCCAGCCAATTCAAGAATTCAATTGCTTGACCAAAATCAGTCAAATTACCAAGTCCAACTCAGCTATGAATTTTTTGATCCAATAAGCCCCAAAATTCATATAATGAGCAGCTTTGTACACTACGTCCCAAAAGTTTGTTCACCTCACTTCCTCCAAGAATTCTGCTTGTAGATAGATAGATAGATAGATATGGTAAGTGGCACTAAGTGCAGTCTTCTAAGCCCAGTTCTGGATGCTCACAAGGGTTGATTGATAAGATGGGAGAGAGAGCTGGAGTTCTCAACATGTTACACATTTGCTCCACGTGAGGGTCTTTTACTTGCCCAGCATAGACACTGATACAAGGGGCCGCCAATTTAAAGTCTCATCCGAATGACTTCTAGCCGGGATTTTACTCATGAAAGTACACTGAACATTTTGGGTTCCCCATCCGGGGTTCGAACCCATGCAAGCAAAGACCTTCTGCGGAGCAGGCGGACACCGAAGCCACTTGGCCGCCAAGCTGCTGCATCTTCAAGACGGGATGTCTCAAAAGGGTAATACCTTTAAAGGTTAACCTCTGGACTTCTGTCTACCCGACAAACATGATAATGGTAATTTGAAATTGTTTGGATGATATTAATTGTCATTTTGGTGTTGACAAATGGACCATGTTCGTGATGACAACGACTTCAAGTGGACATGCCGCAAATTTTTGGTCTCCACTAAAAGATTGATAGCTAGACCAAAGCCACACTCAATTGACATTCAGAAAAACCTCAAGCAGACTAATTATTCATTCCTGGTGAATGCCTCACTGTGCCTCTATAGACCTTCAGAAAGGGTATAGAATATATTTTGATAAATTTCAAGCACCTCAATAATGTCTGAACCAATTCATTTGGGCATGTTTAAAATGCTACTTGCAAAGCTGAAAACAGGCTTCATTAATTATGTCATCACAAAAGCGAAAATATTGGCTGCATCCCCTCGAAACTTTAGTAACACACGTCTCAGGAGACAGTGGCTCTCTCCAAATGTGAAATATAAATTTGCATGCCCAACAAGTGATGTAATTTCCAGTTTAATAGACTTTCATGAATATGCAAAGAAAAACAAGTGTTTCCAAAGCTGTGACGTGGTATATTTGCCAGTAGAAATTGCTTAAAACCAGCGATATCCGTTGGAAAGTACCTTTTTTACTGAATTAGGAGGCTAATATTACCTTCATATTTCAAAATTTCAAAATCATGGCAAATTCAAAGGAAAAGCACTGTATAAAAGTGTTTGGTATTGAAAATGAATATTTAATATGCCCAAAAAAATGAAACTTATAGCTAAGTAAGAGGTGAAAGAACTTTTGGGACACGTTGTAGCCCAAGCCATTAAAAAATACATTTCTGACAATGTTTGTTGGAAGCGCCACACTTTCTTACTATTATTATAGACCTTCTCTCAATCAAAATTACCCCAATATGACCGTTGAGTTCTAAAAAATCTGCATGATATAACCTATCTAGTTGGGTGCAAATAACCATCAGTTTCTCATGGTGCTTTTAAAGATACATATATATTGGTCGAACCTGTGAAAATGCTTCTCTATTGAAAAGCATTGGCCAAGTTGTTGTAAAATGAACAGATCTGAATATGTTGCCTGGCAAAATTTATTTTCTTTTAACAAATTTGCCTCCAATATCCCTCTTCACACAAATGAAGCCTATTATAATCAAATAATTAGGAATCAATGCACCCAAAATCAGCGACAATGAACCCCTCTTGACTCATTTCGTGAAAGTAGATATTGCCACATTTGAACTCATTCTTGTGATCCAGGTCACATTATATTAATCTACACTTATTTGACGACTTTCAAGATAGTCCTAAAGTATTCTTTGACCCTTAAAACATAGGGTTAGACACCATAATTTTGTTGCTGAGTGGGATATTAGCCGAGATATTGAGAAAATTTAGAATTTTCAATAATGGCGGTACTAATTTGCATATAGAACATTTTTCTGCTTTTTAATGATGTTTTTTATTTTCTAAATAATATTTCCATCCAATTGAAATAATAAACATTTTGTTTTTTGAGTGAAATGAGCATAGTTTTCCCAGTCTTGGGTGATTAAGAGGGCAATTTTCGGTCAAAAAATCGAAAAAATCAAGAAAATTAACAAAAAATGTCCATGGCTATAAAAAGAAGGGTTCATTGTTTCAGAGCTGTTTTATTGTTGTTTAATATAGCACAGGAGGTGAGCTTTCTGGTGATATTTTCACCTAAATTTTTTAGGTGTTATCATGGGAGATATATGGCCTTGAAAAATGGTCTATTTTAGCACAAAGAAAAAATTTCAAAACTTGCATGTGGTTGCCATGGTGACACTGCTTAGCAACCAAAACATTCTTTGTTATGACATCAATTTTGCAATGTCATGAAATATCCCTTTAAAATGATGTATCACTTGTGTTCCTATCTTTATCATAAGTGTGAAATTTTGATGGACAAAATATGCCTTAATATTTGTTAATTTTGATGAAATTAAGGCCGTCCGAAGGCCAAAAACATTCATTTTTCAATGGGTAGCCCCGAAAAGGAAAATTTTTTTTGACCAGTTTTGACCCTGCCACTGAGCTATAATTAGGTAAGTTAAACTTTTTGCAAAATTTCAGGAAATTCCGAGAACATCATCCGAAAGGCTCCGCCCAATATTTACACGGAGTGCTGGTTAAGAGCATTTTGTTATTGCTTCTCAGATTACAGTTTCGTTCGGATTTTGGCTGAATCATCTTTTGAATACAAGGGAGCTTGCCCATTTAGTGCTTTCCAAGTTGTTAACATGAGTTTGAATTGTATTCTAGCTGGAATTGGCAGCCAATGTATTAAATCACTTTATGCATATTTAAACCACATCCATTAGGGGGGGGGGGGTTTTGTTAGTTAGCCGGACTTGTGAAAATTGCTGGGTCCTTAATTGGCTAGAATCAGCTCTTGCCAGGTCACCTGCATGGGCTGTTTTAATCATTCTTCGCCTCATTGCTATATCCTCCTCCTGTCCTAATTAGCCTATTAAGTGCATAAATACAGGACCTAAAGCCCCATTCATTCATCCACCCATTCATCAACCACATCCATTTACACTTTAAGAGAATCTGTGTCAAAAACTATTGTTCGTCGGCTCAAAATAAGTATTGTCTTTGTGCACATAGGTCATGCTGTCCAAAAACAAAATTGGATCTACTTTTTTTTCAGAAGTGGTTTACTTACTTTTCCAAGAATTTATAATGACCCACATCAATTAAAATAGTTATCGTCTAACAATTGGTTATTAAACGCTTCATATCTGATAACACAACAATGATGATTGTTTTTGTACTGAAAACAATTTTCTCAATTGGGACATTTGATTGACACTATAGTTAGATGATTAATGGATTTTTTGTAGCACATCAAGTAATAAAGCAGTTTTCAAGTGTTCTAAATGCTGGCAATTAGTACAACCACAGAGTTCAAAAGCATCAAAATCTTTATTTTCATGAAATAAGTGATAACAAACTTATTTTGTAAAGCGTAAAATCCATTTGGCACCAAAACGCTGATGATAAAGGGGTACAATTAAATGAAGTATATGAGGTAGAAATAAAAGGTGTTAAAAATATAAATTACATAATTTTTTTTTCAGAATAATCAACATGTTGCAGTGATTAAATTTAATTGCTGCAATTTAGTATAACCATGCCTCATCAGTGATATGGTTTGTCAGTTTAATGTGATCTGTCAACTGTGTTTTGATGACGGTCAACCGCTCTTATTGGCTCACAATGGCCCTCGTTTGTTTTTGTGAATTTTACGGCGCCTAATAAAATTGTGATAAAATATCTCTGTTTTCTTAAATGACCGACATAATTTTTATATCTTACTTAAATTAAAGTCTTTGAAGTTGATTGGATTGTAAATTTCAGGGAACTGAGTGAGTAACTAAAAAAGTGACCGAAATTATTTTGAACTTGTTTTTGGCCTTTAATTGTCAGAAGTGCATGTTTTGTCATGCTAGAACCATAATAATTATATTATTTTTGTGCTTTTTTTTTTTTGCTTCATGCAAATGATGGTACACTTTAATTTAGTTGACATCAGTTTTGTAAGATGCTTTCCACAAAACTTTATTTTAGCTAACATAAGTAGGTTTTATCTATCAGAACTATTTTCAGCTCGCTATGGTACTTAGGAAATGGAGAAAAAGTTTTTTCTTGGTCCCAGAAATAATATTTTTTATTTATGTTTTGTGAGACATAGTTTTTTTTAACAGCAACAAACAACAGCAGCCATCCTGTGTCACTTAGATGGTACTAAAAGACCTCTGGCAGAGAGGTTAAAACATTGTGTCAATGAAAGAATGTCTCAGTGAACATTACAGTCAGGAAATTTGATAGGCCTATGCAAACATAGTGGACTGCTGCACTGTGAAAATGGCACTTCAAGTGTTATCATGCTGATTATTTGTCATGATCATACCCAATACTTTCAATGTTAATTTGATTTAGGGAGACTAATTCGGCTCGTTGGTGACAGGCAAACGAAAGGATAATGCATCTGATTTTCACTCTAAAATCAGTTATGAGAAGTCAAGTGGCCTTCTCTTGATCAATGATAAAAACAGCCTCTATCTATGTTTCCCATGTTGAATATAGCGAAGATGGCACTTCATCAGCTTTCGTAAGTCACGAAGTGCCATTTTCACAGTGTAACAATCTACTCTTTTGACATATCATATTTCCTGACTGTAATACAACAGATCTTTTTAAATATAATTTGGTTTTGTTTATTTTTTACAGAAATGTTTTTACTTACCACAAGTAGAAGAGGTCCATTCGCACCTCTTGACACTCTCATCCCATTCCAGAGGAGCGGGGCAGATTCTTTCGAAGGTGACTCCCCCAGAGCAGCTGATGTAGTTGCCGCAATCTGGGCAAAATGCGTAGTCACCATCTGCGCTGTCTTTGCACTTATTCAAACACCTGCCTGAAGTCAAATGAATTTTTTAAAAACTGAATGTAGTATCAAACAAGACAATTTTGAATATGAATACTTCAGTTTACATACATCAGTAAAACTATACAACTGACAGGAACAAAATGTAATGTTTTACCATTTGTAAATTAGAATATAAAGTTATTATACCATTTTAATCCCATAGGCCTAACATTTTACATTTTGTTCAATATGAAAAGGTTGAATTTATATTCAGTCATTCTCAAAGTCATATTCATTCTCAAAGTCTCAAATCATATTTTTGTACCACATTCTGTATTCTTTCTCATGATCAACCTTGCAAAATGATGAAAAAATTCATGAATTTTTTTTTATTTTTACATTATAAGTCATTTTAATATAAAACCTAAGACTCACCTGCATTGAGGGATTGCGCTTCTTCCTCTTCTATTTCATGTTCATCAAAATCATCATTTACCATTTCTGAAAAAAAAAGAAAGAATATATTTCTTGAACACTTGCATGATCACTGGTGACTGTATTTTAAAGTGGTTGCTTATAGGGAAGCACGGGTATCCGGCAGGTATCCGGTATCCGGCTCGTTATTGAAATTTCCAGGATATCAGGTATCCAGCAGAATTAGAGTGTCAGAACGGGATATCTGGGATGCTCAAAAATAAGTGAAAAGCTCAAAAAAACTTTGTTAATAAATAAAAGAATTTTCCAAGAACACAGTGAAATAAATTGACGCAACCATGTTCAAAATTTAAATTCAGTTACAGGACATAATGGAAAACATTCCATCAGAGGAACAGTCCTCCTGCCGGACCCTATCCGACAGTATCCATGCATCACTAGTTGCTTATTCAGAGGCTACAGATGCATTCAATTCATTCAATATAGCAAAAGACAGTTTACCTGGTACTTCTGGTACTTTAGCGACATGCTTTTCTTTGGGGGCTGAAAATGAACAAGATAGATATAGCCAAATCGAAATAAGACAACCATAAATTGAAATATTAATTAAATGAAAAACTAAGTGAAAAAGATAATATTATATTAATAAGTACGTTCGTAAACATGTCTCTAACGCTAGGAAAACACATCTGAGTGGTCCGACTGAGAAAATCATCTCATATCAAAAATTGTGGCCTCTTGATTTTTTCAACAAATTTTACCAAAACTTCGGTCCCTTTATTCGTGTGAACATACATTTGAACACGTTAGTTGTTTACGGTAGCCAGAAGATAACTGAAGATTTACAATTAGCATATTTCTGAAGAGTTTATCATAAAATCCTTTGAACTGGTCACTTGTGACCCCCTCAATGTCACTCGTACGAATTTCAAACATGAAAAGAGTTTCAAAGGGTTATCAATTGACGTTCGTAACTAAAGAACAAGCACCAGCAGATTTTTATTTTTGTCAAGTACAGTATTCATCTTCACATGATTTACTTGTATTGTACATGTGATTAAAGTACACTTTAGCAGAACATGCGATGTGTTTTAAAATCACACTGCATCAGTCGGATTTTCATCAAATAAACCTTGAAATGTTGCGAATTTAGTGCTTTGGCATCTTCTGCCACTTTCTACGAATGCTTAATGACAATTTTTGCGGAAAGAACATAAAAATATATATCCTCTTGGCTGCTGGTGCTACAGCAAAAACTGATAAAGCATGCAGCACGGTTGAGGCCTTTTTTAGATTTCTTCAACTGAAGGCCCAAAAAAGGTCCAATAGTCATGAAAATTTAATCAGATATTGTGTAGCACAAATGAAAACATCATGCAAAAGGAAATCGAAATGATGAAATCCATCCAGTAGTTCTTGCAGGAATCGACTCACATACCCACTAACGCACATGTTGAAATGCCATGCTCCACAATAGCTTCTCAGCGAAGCTAATAAAAGAAACAGGAAAAGGCTTGAGACTTAATTTTGTACCAACTCACCTGCTGCTACTATGGCAACCAGAAGAGACAGCACTAGAATCGACAGCTTCATGGTGTTTCTTGATCTGAGACGCGAATCTGTTTCGGGTTGAAGGTATTCGGTTATTCATTGGCACCCTTATCTGCAGGAATGACAGAATTGATAAGAAAATTCAGGATATGTTAAGATTCAAGTGCATCCAGGCAGCTAAAATAGTATCTTTATCCTATTTACATTTACCATTGACATAACATGGACAAAAACCAACAATAAATCTGTCAAATTTATGATTTACTTGATTTACTTAAGGTCATTGCTGGTGAGAAATAGAATCAGGAAGATATATACAGAATAATCAATATTTGGGAATTAATGTGATTGGTACATAAGATACCCACCAAATACAGGCTGCATTTTCTTGACATTGAGATGTCAATAGGAGCTACACTCAGCTACAGTAATCCTTTTACCCGTGTAATAAATACAATTCACATCTAAAAACTACTCACAGAAATTGAATAAATGTTAGAATGTTTCTCTGTTTTCAACTTGTTGTTTCAATGATTTTCTTCAGTAGAATGTCACAGACAATAATGATTATTTTGTTTCTTGTTTAGAGTATTTTCTTTTTTAGAAAACCTTATAGGCCTACATATTATGTGAATCATGCATTTGTCACATCTGAAAAGGCATTAGAATATTTATTTACATGCATGCACTTAGGTATCTTAGAGAGAATTCACCGGCGTAAGGTTCTGACCGGAAGAAACTTTTTTTCGAGTGAAGCAACGACAAACTATGTTTTCTCATGCACCCAGGCTGACTTTTTACAATTTCCGCGTTTTGCACAAACTTTATTTTTCAATGTTGTGAGTTGAACAAACCTTTTTTTTTTTTACCAAAAAGCCATATGCCATAGCCCCTCCCCCAAGTATCTATTGTCCCTCAAGTGCTAAGGCACCCTGTAATGGAAGGATGTGCGGACCAGTGAGATCACAGTCTGAGTCTGATATTCCGGGATCATAGGTCTCAGGTCCCATTCTCCCAGGGATACAGCCATAATAACAGACTGTTTGCGTCATTTGAGGAACTTTAACTCCATAATTCTTATTCATCAAAGAAATACTTTTAAAATATGACTTGAAGTGGATGTTGATACTGAAATCAGTCATAACAGATTTATGGATGACCTTTTTTATCATATTTATTCACTCATGTCAAGTGCATCAAAAATGTCAAAAACAACAAAAATGTCACTTATGTAATAAGTGACAAATGGTTTTTGAAGTTCTACGGAAATTAATAGTTTTATGACATTGCTGAGCCAAGAAAACAAGGCTTTCATGATAACAAAACTGGAACAGGTCATTGAGGAAAGTGGAACCAAGGGCAATCTGCTGTGTAAAACCAGCTCGCGCTCGCCCTACATTTGGAAACAGCAGTTGCCTGCTTCTTCCTCTTCTATAATTAGTTTCCGTCTCTTGTTCAGACAACCTCCATTTCGAATAATATAAAATCATTATAAAATCCTTTGGAGTAATAAAAGTTGCAGTTAAAAACAGTTTTGTAATAATCCGTTCAGATAATTGGCTACAACTAAGATTCTGGCTACGGCTACGGCTAGGCTAAAAACTAATATAGAATAAAATAAAATCTGTACAAGGGTCTGGCGACTGCCGTAGTGTTCATTGTGGATCTGGCAAGTATTTGCCATTTCTTTATTCTAAATTGTGACGTTTCCGGGCTTATCGATGGGACTACAGGATCTCTGCACGAAGTGGTCACTCCTGGGCTGCTCGGGCTACCCAGGTGTGATTCAAACCGTATACAGTCTGTAGTAAGTGTAGTTATCCGACAAGGGCAGTTCCTTGAAGACAGTAGTCCCGTTCTCTCGCAAGGTTGAGGCATATTAGATTACAAACTTTATTGATGTGGCTTCTTTCCCTCAGAGGAATGACATGTAAAACAACGATACCTGCCATAACACAGCTGCATACTACCATAGAATGGCAATTTTTCATGTTCCTAAATAGCAGCCGTTACAGCAGATTCAATTAGCATGAGTTTCTCTGGCGAGATTTCTTACTATCTACATAACATTTTCAGCTCACCTGATTGGACACCTAGCAATTTTAAATGTATTCCTCAACTTTCAGTAGAACGTAGGAAGCAATGAAATATGTACACTGAAGAAAGAAACGTCCCCATACATTTGTTGTTTTAATTTGTAAGATTAATATTTTTGGTCAAAACCAATTAAACAGTATTGATCCTATTATGAACAAGTATAAATGTGCCAAAAATCATTCAAGTGCGACCATTTCCTGTTTAGCTTCCATTGGCCTTGTTTATTACATTTTGGTATTTTTAAAAAGTGTGACATTACCCACATTTCACAAAAAAATCAGGGTGTCATTTCGAAGTGTGAAATAGAGCCTAAATGGCGGAAAAATTGGCACTTAATATTTGCAGGTAAATGCAGGCAGTAATTACCATTACCAAATAAGTCAACGGAACTTAAACACGTTTTTATGCCAATTTTGCCAAGTTAGTTTCTTGACATGTAATTCTGTTTCTCAACCACACTCTAAAAAATTTCAGACAAAATTGGTTTTTTAGATTCAAAATGGTTTTTTGAAAAACCAAATTTCAATGAAAAAAACCAACATGGATTTTTTTAAAAATGAGGATATAATCAGACAAGCAATAATCAGATATGGGAAGATCAGACAAGGAAAGATCAGACACGCAGTGATAAGACATGGAAATATCAGCCAGGGATAGATCGGACAAGGAAATGTCAGACAAGAGAAGATCAGACAAGTGATGATCAGACAATGAAATATCAGCCAAGCAATAATCACAAAAATAATCAGAAAAGGAAATATCAGATTTGTAACAACAAGACAAGGAAATATTAGGCAACAAATCATCAGACAGGGCCGGATAAGACAAGACAAGATTGAGAAGCAATAATCAGACAAGGAAAATTCAGACAAGACAGAATCTGGATAAAATGATCAGACAACAAATATGCAGAGTAGGGAAGATCAGACAAGCTCTAATCAGACAAGGAAAGATCAGGCAAGCAATAATCAGAAAAGGAGAAAATCAGGCAAGAAATTATCAGACAAGCTCTAATCAGACAGGCGACGATCTCACATGAAATAATCAGGTAATCGAAGATCAAACAAGCAAAAGTTGGAATATAATGATCAGACAAGGAAAGATCAGACAAGAAATAATCTGTCAAGAAGTTGATCCTTACTTTGAGCCAACAGTGTGGCCAATGGTATTCATTCAGAACAACACCCTTTGTCTTTTCATCTCTTGTTTAATCAGTTTTTGCAGAATTACTTCTTTTCTGGTAGTTCTATTTTCGATGATTTGTGTCTAAACTCTTTCCTAGCCTGATTATTGCTTGTCTGATCAAACCTTGTCTGGTTTTTCTAGTGTGATTATTACTTGTCTGATTTTTCTAGTCGGATTATTGCTTGTCTGGTTTTTTTCTAGTCTGATTATTGCTTATCTGATATTTCTTATTTATCATATGACTTCTGCATTCTCAACTTTGAAAATTCAGGTATTTTTTTAAAGAATTTCTTGTTTTCCGTTTTTGTCCTAAAATATTTGTATGATTATGTATACAGGGTGTCTACAGAAAAAGAGGACAGTCACTTGTCTTCTTTTTTGTACTCATATAAGTTCAGAATTTTGTGATAAGTCTTGACATAAGAGTGGATTTGATAGTCAGCCATATTAGATCTAGTGTAAATATGTTTATTTGTGAATTAGATCACTACTAAAGGCAAAACGGAAGCATGATATGCGAAAGTGCTTGCGTTGCTTCAAAGTGACTACGGTTGTCCTGTCTTCCTCATTGTTGATGAGAAATTTGTCACCATTTATGGTGCTTGTAAGAGAAGGAATGAATCATTTGTGAGTAGTGGGACATTTGCTGATGCTCCAGCTGCCGACAATTCAAATTAGGGTCCTAACACTTGGTCTTCAACGTGGAGTCATCTGATGACAATAAAATCACAAAAATGTCTCAAATAGTCATTGATCAGAGCACCGGAATCAATGCAAATGCTTATGACAACATTGTGAAAGAATTTGTGATGCCATGGCGTCAGACAAAAAACTCATTTTGTGGCAAAATCATCTTCCTACAAGGTGGAGCACCTATTCCTACTGCATGGAAGACTCAAGAGTGCCTCAAAACAAACCTGCTGAGCAAGGCAGAGTGCCACCCCTTGTCTCCTGAGCTGGACCCAGTGGATTACTCAGTATCGGCAAATTGGGAGAAAGCATCCAGCAAGTTATCCCAACCCTCGCAGTAAAGTTAAAGGCCTCCATCATGTCTGCATGTGGCAAAATGTTGGCGGAGTGCATCAAACATGTTTTCACATCATTTTGGTCTCATCTGCAGGAAGTTACCACTGCAAGGGGTGCGAATATTGGGTAATTTGACTCTTCTGATTATACTGTTCATATACAAATCATGTTTTGTTGATGCTTGGCACAAAATGAACTGTAAACAAATCAAATTGTGTTGACTGTCCTTTTTTTTTGTAGACACCCTGTAGTTACACATGGTATAGGTCCTGTTTTCGACTACATTTATAAAACCCCAACATTTCTTCAGGAGCGCTGCAGAGTGAAAGTGGCAATTATGTATTCAACATAAGCTGATACCAGCTGTTATTAGATGATGTATGTCTTTATTTACTGGAACAAAAGGAAAAGGGAGGAGATTTATACCCCGCCCCCCCCCCCCCGAGACAGTTTTATATCTGATATATCAAAATGTTAATGTTGTGTTCTACAATTTGTCATTTAAATCACTCACTTTCTACTGCAGATTCGATTTACTGCCGTGAAAAGATATATTGTAAATTTTTTTAGATACACTGTGTATCATTAAAAACGAATCAGTACAAAATGCCTAATAATGGTGCATAAATATGTAATGCTTCAACGTTCTCCTTTGAAATAGAAAACTTTAGCAACTTATGCTGGAGCACATGATGGTCGGATTCAATGGTAATTACTTCCAATGACCGCTAAAGGGAAGAACATGCTGTAGCTAAAAACGCATGCAACAGCGTTAACCTCAGGAAAAGTTAAAACAGCACGAAATATGGAAATTCAGTGGGTTTTTTAGGGTGAGGTGCATTAAACCAAAAATTTAAAATTCTTGCGAAAAATGTAGTTTAGGCTTTCAAAGAGTGATATGAGAAGATGTCTTGACCTTTACAATGGACCTTGCTTACATTCACATTAAAAAAATCCATGTTGGTTTTTTGCATTGAAATTTGGTTTTTCAAAAAACCATTTTGAATCTAAAAAACCAATTTTGTCCCGACATTTTTTAGGTGTAGAACTGGGAAAATGGAGTTCTCAAGTGCCAGCTGGTGACTTGAAAATGTATCCATAAAAACAAACTGTGCAATAATGGTAACAAAACAGAACTTCTCCTGAATTGCACACCACGCTAACTGAATAAACTCCCAAGTTTCATCAATAAAAGTTGATAATTAATTAATCAAAATAGCAAAATTTTGGTATGACCGTGGACAAAAACATGACGATGGAGAAACAAGTTAACAAAATGCGCCGAAAGCCTCACAAATATGGAATACCTTTGTGGAAAAGAAGTGTCAAATAAAAGTAAATTTCAGAGTGTGGATGTAAGCAAGGTCCATTGTAAAGGTCAAGTCATCTTCTCTAATCATTCCTTGAAAGCCTCACCTACACTTTTTGTAAAAAAGAAAATTTGGTAGAATACACCTCACCCTAAAAAAACCCCAGAATTTCCATATTTCATGCTGCTGTAACTTTTCCTGGGGTTAACGCTGCAATTTTAAACACCACTGGGCACATCAGTATTCTACTACTAATTATATCAAGTACAGAGCTATTCTGCTGTGAAATCTTCCAAATCAATGGTTTTAAAAAGTATTTTGCTTACGTGGCCATATTATTTTTTGACCTTGGAAGTGAGTCAATCTGAATCATAAATCTGTGCATATTCTAGAACAGCCCATCACCTGAGTCAAATGCAGGTGCTTAGTACGCCGCGGATAATACCCCATAAATAACGCATTATGTCAAAGATAACGGAAGCAATTTTTTTGACCTTTTTCAAGAGGCATTATGCTGTCTTATGGAGTGCCATAGCCTTTTGATGTGGAAGATATACATTCCATATTTTCAACAACCTGTCACCCTTGGGTGCTCACTGCTTAGAGACCTTTGCTGATTCTTCGGGGGAGCTACTCGCCAAGATTTCTGAAAGCCACTCCTCAAAATTAAGCATCAATTATCTTCAAACCATTAAAAATGTTTTCTTTAAAGTGCAATATTGAAGCAAATAAATTCCTTTCTTTAAAGAGTAATAAGCAAATAACAGGGTTGGGATTATATGGCGTCGATCAAAGCTTACCTGAGTAACACTCGCCCGAGTTTTTTTTCCCTTTGTGTGCTTTTGTATATCCTTCATATTACAAATAAATGTATTGGATATGTATTAAGAGGAATAAAAATCTCTCTTCAAGAACAAAAATATCCTCACCAATTTCATAATTTTACTAAATGCACAGATGCAATAAAAAATATTGCAGCAAGATGTCCGAAAAGTAAAATAAAGATCTTCGAAGTTGCTAATTTTTCGGAAAAGAAAAGCAAGTGCTCTCCCCCTTTAGAATACAACTTGATTAATTTGAGTATGCCATAAAGTCATAAACTTATTATTGCATGATGTCATAAAATTGATTAGACTTTAGTATAAAAAAGCCATGGGGCATTGGTTGGGTACTTGCGGCAAATTCACATCGGTGTCACCAGAAATTTTGTCATCATGAAACTTTTGATTCTTGCTCTCCTCGTGGCTTTTGCCTCAGCAGGTAAGGAGATTTTCAAGTTAAATGTTCTATTATCAAGTTATTTCTTGCACTGTCAAGTTAAATCTTACATTTTCGAGTATTACATTTTCAATTTAAATCTTGCATTTTTAAATTTTATGTTGCATTTTCAAGTTATGTCTTGCATTATCAAGTTATTTCTTTTTTAATCGTCAGGTTAAATCTCTCATTCTCAATTAATATCTTGCATTTTCAATTTAAATATTAAATTTTCGACTTAAATATAACATTTCAAATTTAATCTTGCATTTTCAAGTTAAGTCCTGCTGTTGAATCTTGCATGCTCAATCTATTACTGGGCATTTCCAAATTAGATCTTGAATTTTCCAGTTTTTTTGCTCACCTTGTAGTTTTTGCTGCAGGATTAAAGACTAAGTTCTTTTTTAATGTTGTTTCTGCAGTTTTTGGAAATTGTATTCAAGGTATTTGGTTGTCTGGATAATTGATAGAGACTATCGTTTCAGTTGAACTTTTTTCTTTCTTTTATTATTATAAAGTTGAAATGTTGCCACTGTTATTGTTGAAATATTATTATAGAAGAACTGTAAGGGACACATTTTTATATTCTGCCCACAGATATATTGATTAGCTTCAAGAACAATCTCAAAAAGCAAGCTTTACTCAATCTACAACTATACTGTCTGCAACCTAAATTGATATGACAGTTTTTAAATCAAAACATTCAGGTTTTTGCAAGAGAGGAAAACGAAACAAGCCTATGGACGATGATATTTCCAAGATTAACTAAATATCTGAATTATTCTTGATATACATGTGCTCAGGTTTTTTTTTCATTTGGCATTATGGAGGCCGATAAATGGTACAAATGCGTACAATTATCAAGAAAAATGATTTTGATGCAGATGAAAATGCTTCACGAATTTTTGTTTGTTTTTTAACAGCTCCAAAGGTCGTTGAAAAGAAGGCTGAAGCACCTGCAGCACCTGAAGTTGTAGTTCCAGGTAAGATACTCCATACGATAATTTTTAATTCTTTCAAAAGTATGGGTTTATATAAAATACAGATAGATATATATTGCAGCCCTCTAAGCCTAGTTCTGGGCGCTTACGAGGGTTGATTGATGAGATGAGAGAGAGCAGGAGTCCTCAAAATGTTACACATTAACCCCATGTGAGGGATCTTTTACTTGCCCAACACAGACACTGATACAAGGGGCCGCCAATTTAACGTCTCATCCGAACGACATCCAGCTGGGATTTTGCTCATGAAGGTTCACTGAAAATTTCGGGTTCCTCGACTGGGAGTTGAACCCATGCAGGCAAAGACCTTCAGCGGAGCAGACGGGAACCTTAACCACTACACAACCCAGCTGTTATATAACCATTTAACCGTTTTCTGATGCATAAAGTATTATATACATGATGCAGGCTTTCCAAACACAGCAAAGTTGCATGTTTGTCAATTACAGTTGATGACTGATAAGTTTGTGAGATCATAGCCTGTACTTGGAATGCTAATAGGAAAAGTAATGCCCACCAACAACTGAATGTAAATACTCGTCGTTCGTTTACTGTGAGAAATAATTTCTTGTTTATTTGCTTGCAGTGAAGGAAGAGGAAGTCAAGGCCCAATATGACACACTTATAGAGGGTAAGTCTTCAAAGATGATGTTTACCTATTTTTATTGCATTTAAATCGTGATATTGCTGTGGTATGCATCAATGTCGAAAACAGATTACAATGTCATGTTACCTGATCTCTACTACTTCGTGACACATGGCATTATTTGGCAAATTAGATTGTAACTGAGGACTGAATAATATGCTAATTTTTTTTTCTTCTATACATGTTTTTTTTACGGTTAATTTCTATTATAACAGAAGGACAATTTTCAGATAAGATGGAAAACGTTTCCAGCTTGTAAAATATTTCAGAATTATGAATTTTTACCAAAAATTTATTTTTGAAAAGCTGCTTCAAATGCAAGAGAAATTTAAGAGAACTTAGAAATTTCAATTCAATGAAAACAGAAAAATTAAGTATGTCATGCTATGTCTTCTTCATTATTTAGATGGATGCTTGTCGGACTGCGATGGCCGTGATGACGGAGACTACCAATCCTGCCTGTCTTGCAACAACTACGTATCATGTTCCGGAGAAAGGTTCTTCGAGCGAGACTGTCCAGCTTCCCTTGAGTGGGATGAGAGTGTGAAGAGATGCGAATGGAGCTCGGCAACATGCAGTAAGTTGCTACTACATTGAGATTCAAATGTATAGGCGTATCACGGGGGAGGGGAGGGGGAAGTCAGGGGAAACTCAGGCAAGGAAGCTAGAAAATCCGGGCCGATGATAAAATTATATGATTAAAAATTAATGGTTCTAAAGATTTGCCATTTGGGCAAATGTCACCCCCAAAAAAATCCACCCGCAGTATATGTCTCGTTGTCTATTCTCAAATGGCTAGTCGAAGTTAAAGTCCAGGAGACACCTTTTCTGGGGAATTGTATGTAAATTAAATGAAATTACAATGCATGCAATTTTATTGATTTCTTCCCAGAATAACATCTGACATAATTGATTTGTAGCTTCTTGGGTCCTCAACAGATTTTCTAAAATGCTTATGAAAAATTGTATTTTATTGTTTGATGCTATATGGGGCTGGCCAAATAACCTAATAATTCACGGGGCTATGAATTTTACCTGTGGGACGAACTGTTTTCATCCCTGAATCAACAATAAAGTCTATCTATCTATCTATCTATCTATCTATCTATCTATCTATCTATCTATCTATCTATCTATCTATCTATCTGTCTGTCCATCTATCTGTCTGTCCATCTATCTTTCTATCTATCTGTCTATCTCTCTACCTGTCTACCTGTCTATCTATCAATTTAGCTTGATTTCTTCTTTCAGACGATGTTGCAAGGCGCGAAAGAGGATGTGAACAAAACAACAAAGTCCCTGACCCTGCACCTTTGAGGATCCAGTGCGAGGGAAACCGTGTCATTTTTGTCCGATGGGCTTTCTATGGACGTAGAGAGACAGCCCAATGGAAGAACTTCTGTCCCTTCGAAGGCACTCATAATGATGACACCAACTGCCTTGGCAACCCTACACAGGACAAGTAAGAGACTGTGGAGATAATCTAAATAATATTAAAATAAAAGTGTCAAGGATTTATTTCAGTTCCTACTTAATGCCTGGTCTTCTAAATTTTCCCTTGTCTTCCTCATACTCATAGGGTGCCACCGCCAAATTTTCATCCAAGTTGATTTCCTCTAAATGTCCTAATTAATGATAATTAGTTTTAAGCGGTTTTGCATACAATACACAAGAGGGCAGCACCTGTAAGATCTCTACCACCTACCTTTGAGCAACAAAAAAGGTTACAACTCCTCTCTATTTACACAGACACTTATTGCTATAATCTTCAAAGAAATGATTTACAACTTTCGCAAAGTGTCAAAATATGCCCCGTTTTAAGTCTACAAGCCAAAAATTACTTTTATTTAAGCAGTTTTATAAAAACTTCTTGTTTTCATTTGTTTTGCAAAATGTGATGTCGATTTTTGTTGCTGATTTACAGAAGGGTTGTGAGAAGTTTGTGCAAGGAAAGAACAGTTGTGAAATTGTCGCCTCAAATGGACTCTTCGGAGATCCTTGCCCCAGGACCTACAAATACTTGCAGGTATGTCAATCAATCAATCAATCAATCAATCAATCAATGATAGAATCAACAGCATTAGAGAGATGCTTGGCTTAGTCGATAAGGTGCGGTGCTCGCATGGTAACTGCAGGTTCAACTCCCAACGTTGGCACAGAGTAACTGAGCAGATCCTCCATAACACTTTGCTTCACTTCACCCAGTTGTAAATGGGTATTTGGTTATAGGCAGGGGTGGCGATGGAAGCATTGTATGCGCTGGGAACGGCTGCCAGGCTTCATACTCCCCGGGGAGTTGAAAAAGGCTTATACCCTATCAGCATGCCTCAGCGGTCCAACGTCGGCCCGAAGCTGGTCCGATGCTTGTCCAATGCTGCTGACGTCGGACTAACGCTGGCCGACGTTGGACCTCCGAGGCACGCTGATAGGGTATATGCTTGAACAGGCAGGTCTGCTGCTAAGGGTGTAATTGTATTGTACATACTCTAAAAAATGTCGGGACAAAATTGGATTTTTAGATTCAAAATGGTTTTTTGAAAAACCAAATTTCAATGCAAAAAACCAACATGGATTTTTTTTTAAATTTCAGACAAAATAGGATTTTTAGATTCAAAATGGTTTTTTGAAAAACCAAATTTCAATGCAAAAAACCAACATGGATTTTTTTAAAAATCCATATTGGTTTTGCATTGAAATTTGGTTTTTCAAAAAACCATTTTGAATCTGAAAAACCAATTTTGTCCCGACATTTTTTAGAGTGCATTAAATGTCTGTTGATAGAGTTCGTTTTTGTTATTGACTATAATATAATGATATCATTTTTAATAATATAAAAATCATCTTGAATTATACTGCATTGGATATCAATGTTGGGACTTTTTCATGCATGTGCTATTATAACAAAACAACCCAAGTCAGGGTCACTGAGTAACAATATCACCAGCTGTTGTGAGAATTAATTCACACGACTGTGAGGGGTATTGTACGAAGTTCCCTGATGCGCGGTTTTGTTTTTATCACCTGGTTTTACCTCAAATTCTGAGTTATAAAGAGAGACTATTTTCTGCCATTACAAAAATGTGTCGTCACCATGGAGCAACAATGGATATGATGTCACAATCCTATTGTTTTGGCCATTTTTTGGTTTGTTACGTCATCAGGCAGCGGAAATGCTGGTGATGTCAATACCATTGTTAAAAAATATCGCCCTTGAAGGGTGGTATTTTTTACAATATCTTAGGCCCTGATATTTTGACTGTAAACAGTGATATTCACAGCCAACCAGGTGATAAATATTTCTTTTGGTGTGTTTTACAGGTTAGATATTCCTGCATCGCAAATGCATAAGACTATGGAACTGGTTCTACAGAACTTATCCTCCTGATCATGAACGATGCTGTATATTCTCCATGTGATCCTGTTGTTTGATTAATAAAATATTATGTTATTCAGAGACTATCGTTTCTTTCTAATTGGAAAATCCAAGAAATATTAAGGAAACTGGGTGAGGGAGATTGACTGAAAGGATGACATATGACATCCTGAAAATTTGCACTGATAATAACACTGAGCAACAAAAGAAAGGCAACACTTGATTTTAGATCATATTTTTCAAAAAGATTTGTGATTCCCAAAATCAGCTTGATATCGTTGACCATTTCCTATCTTTCATTGGTCCATTTTATGAAATTTGAGATTTTTCAAACAAAAAAAAGAATACCTAACAACCTCACTACCAAAAGGAAGATAAAATTTGAAAGCTTGTCCATAGACGACCGAAGCCAAAAAAATACTTCAGCAACTTTATTTTTAGAGTTTACACAAAACCTTGAAAATTTGCAATTCAGACAAAACACAACAAAGAAAATGATTAAGTTTAATGCCTTTCGAATTGTGCTATTTTTTTTAGATGTTAGGTAATTACTTCACAGGTCCAAAGGTAAAATTTATTGCCATGGTGATTATCTCCATGATGAAAAAATAGGATTGTTTGTTTGTTTGTTTGTGTTTTCTATTAATTCAGGGATGCCCAGGGTCTTTCAGTTGCCCCAGCATAGAACACTGGATACAACCCGCCTCCATTTAATGTCCCATGGGCTCGGGCTAAATTGAGTTCCGGGGTGGGATTCGAACCCACGCCCTCAGAGCCAGTGGTGTGCAAACAAGCACTCTTAACCATTAGGCCACGGAGGAACTCGCAAAAAATAGGAACATTGACACTAAACTCAATACCTTACAATGCAGAATTGCAGATTAAGGTCAAGTTCATTATCAGACATTGAGGTCTACCTCTTAGGAAGAAAAAAGTTATGAAAAAAAGAAAGAAAGAGATAATTTACAATTTACAGGGATGGACCTACATTATGTTTGATATATGACAGCTACAATTTTTTCAAGTGAGGGACAATCATATCCTGCATTCTGCTTTGAAGATAAGATATAAACAATGATCCAACAACCTTATGAGAAATTGTTTATTGTGACACTTCAAGAGTGATACTTGACCTATCATCAAGGAGTAGAATAAGGAGCCCTTTGTGGCATTTTTTCATTTTAATATTTATAATCACATTTGAAGGAGAACTGCCAAAAACATCGTGTGAAACAGACTGAAGCTAAATGAATGGATGATTAGGGCTTTATGCCCTGTATTTGTACACTTGCATGCTGATTAGTACAGGAGCACATGACATATCCAATGGAAAAACAACAGATTTCCAAAAACAGGGGTAGGCTTACAAGTTTGGAGGCTGCTGGCTCAGGCTTAAAAAAATAACGTGCAAGCGCTTCAAGTGGCTTTGTTTGTTTGTTTGTGTTTTATGCCTCAGCAGCACCGTAGTTGGCTATATTGAGGCAGGCGGTCGCCGTATGATGAGGAGATGAGAAGACTGTGAGTCTGGTACATACCCTATTAATTCAGGGATGCCCAGGGTCTTTCAGTTGCCCCAGCATAGAACACTGGATACAACCCGCCTCCATTTAATGTCCCATGGGCTCGGACTAAATTTAGTTCCGGGGTGGGATTCGAACCCACGCCCTCAGAGCCAGTGGTTGTGCAAACAAGCACTCTTAACCATTAGGCCACGGAGGAACTCTCGCTTCAAGTGGCACTTAATTTAGTAAACTTTCTCATTGACGCATTCGAAGTGCCAATGCTCCGCAGAGTCGAAAGTACAAGTTCACTTAGCGGAATAATTGGCTCTGTGCCAACTCCGTAGGATGACTTTTGAGCCGTGAGAGTCAGCCCATTTACTTTTTTGGTTAATTTTTGGTTGGCCAACAAAATCGGTTCAACGTGGGTTAAAATATTGATAAGGCTGTATGAAAAGTTTGAGTGAGATTGGTTAGGAGGGGCACCCTTTCAAGTGGTTATAAGTTTGGGCAAAAATTCTTCATGAAGAGCTTGTGCTTGGCACTGCTAATGAAAATGGCATCTTGCTCATGGTTAAATAGATAGATAGATAGATATTTTATTTCATCAAACACATAGTACATACATACATAGACAGTAAATTGGGTTGCTGCACAGTAGTGTGTTTGAAGTGAGTGCACACTAGTTATAAACTGTAACAGGCATAGCCTGGCATGCACACACATTTAAACAAAACAACAGAAGAAAAAATATATTAAATAAAACAATGTAAATTGGCCAAATTAAATTTCATGCTGTGCCAAGATTGATACATAGATATTTTTATAACACTTTCTGGTGATAATATGAATATATATATGAATTCATGTACTTTGACAAGTTGACATACAAAAATATAATATCCTGCCAGATGTACATATCAGTAGTCATTAAATTTCATCCTGGTAACTCCCTTTATAAAAGACCTACTCTAGTTTCATTTTTTAAACGGTCTGGTAAATTTATCCAGCAACCTGGTGCTTGTCCAAGGAAACTTCGATTGTATTGGAATCAGTTGGGAACATAATGCTAAAGTGTCAGAGTATGTACTGTTGGCAAAGTTCAATGCAAATATAAATACAAATAAAAACTTCAGTAGATATCTGTCAGCACAGTGCACATATTTAATAATAAACAAGACTTATTGGAATTCTTTGAATTATCGGACACAATTACAGAGACACATCCCACACAATTGATAAGAATGACCATATATCAAACAAAGTGACCAATACTACCTTCTTCATAACAGGATACAAAACTCATCATGAAAGTTCTGGTTGTCTTGTCTCTGCTCCTGGTGCTGGCAAAAGCAGGTAGAGTCTATAATTTTGGAATTTGTCATGATGCCTAAATTTGCTTTAAGTCTGTTTTGATGTTATTTCTGCATTGGTTTTTGAAAGAATTCATACAAAAAGTTTCTCCTAAAAGTCACCAATTTGAAATCAAAATTGATAACCTTGTCTGTAAATGATCACATCCAAAATTTCAGCCAATTCCATCAATTTGAAATGGTTGCATATTCATCATGCATCAAGGCTTTTTACTTTAAAATTGAATTATCCATCCATTCAATTGAAAAGAAAAATTCTGAAACTTTCTCAAAAGTGAGCATTTCTAAGCATTTTTGTATTTTTCGGATGGAAAAGTAATATCTAGGTATTTTTGAACTTATTGTTTTTACTCTGTGAAAAACGTACTGCTTTACTTTTGGAAAAACAATTCTGAAAAATTGGTTCAGCGATGCTACAATATATTTTTGTCAATTCTAATTTTCAACGTACATAAACTTGCAGCTCCAGCAGATGATAAGAACCCAGAATACCCAGCAGAAATAGGTAAGGATTTCATTAATATTTTTGGTTCTAAATAAACTATATGGAAAGAAAACAAACTTCTAATTTTAAGGAGGACAATTCGTTTGGACTTCATGAGACAATGCATTCGTCATCAAAAGATCTAGAATTAACAAAAAACTGATAAGTGTCTATTCAGTCATAAATTCATTGAAGACGGTTCTTTAGTGTAAAAAGACCAGTTCAGTAGCACTTCAATAATGTCTATATCTATGTTGTTGAGACAAAATGTTGTGAATTTCATGATTAAAAATATCTCTTTCTAATAGATGAATACATCGATGAAGAGATTCTCGAAGATGAAGTGGAGTCCATTTCAGCTGGTAAGTTGCTATTCTTTATATACACTCACCAGCAAAAGAAACGCAACACTTAATTTAAGCTCATATTTTTGCAAATACTTTTATTTGGCCAAAACCAAATCGATGGTATGCTGATTCTGTCATCGACAAGCACACTTTCAACAAAACATCTTTCAACTGCGACCATTCCCTGTCTTTCTTTGGTCCTTTTTTTATCAAATTTGAGATTTTGTACAAAAAAAGACCTTCCCAACAACTTACAATCAAAAGGAAGATGCCATAAAAAGCTTAAGAATTACTCTCAGCAACTTTATTTTTAGATTTATGCAAAACCTTGAAAATTTGATTTCACCAATTTTGAATACTGACGAAAATCATTAAATCTAAATAAAAAGTCACTGAAGTAATTTTTTGGCTTTTCAATGTCTTATTATTATAAGGCAGGTTTTCAAATGACATTCCTTTTGGTTGTAAGGCGTAAGAAAGGTCTTTTTGTGGAAAATCTCAAATTTGATGAAACTATCCAAAGAAAGACAGGAAATGGTTGCAGCTGAATGAAAGTTTGGTACAATTATGCTTGTCGACGAAAGAATCAATTCCATCTAATTAGTTTTGGCAAAAAAAAAAATTGCAAAAATGTGAGCTAAAATCAAGTGTTGTGTTTCTTGGCTGGGGAGCGTATATATTTTAAAAGCGCCAGTGTTACCTCTGCTTTTGTACACAGTGCCCCTAAAAAGTTGTCTTCTCGACCAGAAAACGTGTAATAAAATAAAATTAGTCAGTCACACTTGATAAGTGCAAACTATTTCCTCAATGGAAGAATTCTTTCTGCGATGATAATAAAAATTCTTATATTTTTATTTCTTTCCAGGTCAGTGTATCACGAACAAGAGACAATGCGACGATGATGGAGACTTCGCCTTTTGTCCCTCTTGCTTCACTTATGTTTCCTGTTCCGGAGGGGAATATTTTGAACGCTACTGTCCAGCTGGTCTGGAGTGGGACAATAGCAACCAGAGATGCGATTGGGTTTCTTCAACTTGTGGTAAAACGGCATAAATGTTATGATAATTGTTAGAAAGTGAGATGTTTTGTCTTTGCCAAATTTTAATATCTGCATTTCAATGAAACCATCTTACCTTAGTAATGTTCAGACTTTTAAAAATGTCTTCGAATGAGGTCAAGTAGAAAACCTTGAAAAAATCGAATCAGGAAAAAAACGGATATTTACTACTAAAAATTTACAATCCGCTTAAAGCCTTGAAAAGAGTCCAAATTTAATCACACTGTAATGTACATGTAACTTCATAACTGAGCAAGTGTAACAAGTGAAACGCTGTGTATGACTGCTAAGCAGGTGATGAAAATTATTCCGAAAGAAGATAAATCAACTAATTTAGAGAATTATCCACATAACCATTGTACATTTCAACATTTTCAATAAATTTGTTTCAAACTATTTTATTCTAACAGGTGAAATAAGGAGAACAAGCAGAGGGTGTGAAAGAAATGCCAAAGAACCAAACGCAAAACCTTTAGAAATTGTTTGTGAACCTGGACGAGTCATCTTAGTGAGGAACGCATTTTTCGGAAGGCGAAGAAGTTCGGACAAAAAAGCATTCTGTCCATACTCTGCCAATCACAATGACGACACAAGCTGCAGAGGAAATGTAAATAGAGATAGGTAAATGCATATTTTATTTACATATATATATATTTAGGCCACATTTTAAAAATATTTAGCTTTTCGGATCAACCGACCCAATTCTTATGGAATTGAAATTAGAAAAAAATTACATTTTATCTTTCTTTTATTATTATTATTATTATTTTATTCATCGTACAAGAGTACAAAATATTTTTTAAAAATCAATAAATAAGACAAAACAGTAATAAAAACAACATAAGATAAAATAATGTTGTCCTACTGTCCAACTCCAGAAAAAATTCTTCGAGAAGATCCGAGAAGCTACTTAAGGATAGCCTACAGTGCCGCCTGCGAGTAAGTGAAACACATGAAATGGTGACATTGCATCAATGCTAATAATCCTCAGCAAAACTGCTTGTGGAGGCATGAATTCTCATCTAATGAGAGGAAAACATATTGGGTCATAAAGGTTGATAAGTGAGGCATGTGGGATAACAATGGCAGCCAATTTTCTTTGTTGTAGTTGGAGTTAGGTATGGGTCAAAGTCTTTGATAAATAAGTGAAACACAGGTCCAATGTTATTTCATAGGGAAGTGTGGTTCACTTACTTATCAAAGACTTTGACCCATACCTAACTCCGACCACAGAGAGATGCTTCGTCTTCCTGCTGTGAGACATGATTTTGCGAAGCAGGCAATAAGGTATCATTTTCCTTTTGTATTTAACAACATGGATCCAAATTTTAAGGCAAAAATCAGTACCCACAGCTTCTTTGGGTACAAATTATATATCAAGATTAAGATTATTGAGCCCTATGAGACTGTTTGCATAATTGTAAATTGCTACCTATGTGGTCGTTCATGTCCCATGGTGTCCTGTTCTTTTGTCTTCTGATGAAATCTGCTAAATTTCAAATTCAAAATTATAATTATTTTTCTAATGAATTAAAAAAAATTTGCATTGTGACCTTCTCCTTTTATATATACAGCATACACTGAATCTGAAATAATAGTATATTCAGCAATAATTTTTTTCCGTATATATATATGCCTTTATATAAATAAAGGGGTGGCCTCTCTGCAGCGACAAACAAGTCTTTGAGAGGTCTCCCTTCCCGCTTTACTACAATAAGGATAGGATAGGATAAATTTATTTTCGCAACGTATGTACACACAGCATATAAACATAAATATCACAATTTGATAACAATATCAATAAATGTTGCGTTGGAGGCCACCCGAGCAGATGTATATACTGCTATAACCAATAGGTGGGTGGACCCCCTCCCCCTTATGAACCCCATTAAAGTATCATAAATAAAACATAAAAAACCTAATAATAATTAATTACTAATTTAAAATAAGACCAATTACATTTCGACACATAATGCATATCATTGAACATATTTACGCAGATATAATAACACACAAACATAGGTTTTAGAAACAATACACAATCAATGTAAGTATTTGGCGAGCAATGATATGCCTTGTCTGGTGCACAGTATAGTAGCACTACAGAGTCGGCATAACAAAATCCGCTAATTTATAGTAATTTAAAACAATAATTAAAAGCAAATAGTTGATAAATATTGTAAATTATATATATATGGGAAAAATAAACGAATCTGAATCTGAATCTGAAAACAGCAAAGAAAATTAGCTGCCATTGTTATCCCACATGCCTCACATATAAACCTTTATGACCCAATTTGTTTTCCTCTCATTGGATGAGAATTCATGCCTCCACAGGCAGTTTGGTTGAGGATGTTTAGCACTGATGCAATTGCACAACATAATGCGTTTCACTTACTTACAGGCGGCACTAAAAATTATTTCATTTAGTTGGTCAAGTAATTGCTAAATCATACGTTTAATACCGCCGGCGGGTCACATAGGACAGCAGTGCTGGTCCTTCGCATCATCACTGTTTCATCCTCACGTCCTATTTATCCTACCATGCACATTGATGCAAGACACGAAACCTCAATCATCCATCTATCGATGACAATGCACCAGTTTCAAGAAGTGAAACGCTGTAAATGGCGTAAACCTTGAAAAGTTAAAAATCATTCAGCGACAAATCTAATTTCTTTCAGATTGGTAGTAAGAGGATTCTGTGAAGGGAAAAACAGCTGTGAAGTTATTCCAACTACTCAGTTCTTTGGAGATCCCTGTCCTGGAACTTACAAATACCTGCAGGTAACTATAGGTCCAATAAATATTTTCAAGAGCACTTCATCTATAGATAATATTGTAATTTATTTTGTATATATCTTATCAGGAACATTTCTTATCTTTGATCCTAATCTTGTTTTTTTCCAGGTCAGGTACTCTTGTGTCAAAGAAAGACAAGAAGTGGAAATACTTTGAAGCAATAGAAATTCTTGCGACATGTTCACTTCAGATATCTGCAAAGACTTTTAAAAGAGCACCGACCGGTGATTTACGTCAAACCTAATGTCTTGACATTTACATTATGCTACATGTACATTCTTCAGAGCCTCATTGATTGGACTTCAATGTTTTATTGGCCGAATTAATGCAAAATTGAAAAGAAGGAAACAAAACTTTCCTGAAATAGGATAAACGAGCAAATATTCTATGCTGAGGAAAGCTATAACCATCAGCTACGTATATGTCAATATTTAGATTTTAAGAATAGTATCATATAAATTGTGTCTAGATTAGCAACAAATTCTATTTCAGAATATAGGGGGACTGGACTAAGTTGTGTGAAGGGGTAAGTTATCCATCCAATGTTGTAGGGGAAGGGGGGAGGGATCTTCCAAAGATGCTATATTTTTTTATCCTGATAATCAGGATGCCTGACAGCGGAGTGCAGTTTTTAGGCAAATGAGCCCGAAGCAAAAAATGGAACAACTTACTTCGGTTTTTCCAACTAAGCTGGAGGCAACAGTTTTGTAACTGCTGTATTAGCTTCTTTTATTTGCTGAAAGTCAATGTCATATCATATTACTCAGTATGCCAGTGCAATAAACAATTCTTCAAAGCAAAATATTAGTTTTTTCTTTCACATGTCTATTGACTGCCGCTTCTCACTTAGCATCTTTAAGTGGTAGGCTATATTTATGATAGTCTGAGTCCCTGAGGTATAAGACCGTCCCTTTTGCAATCATGAAGTCGTCTCTCGCGGGAAGTGCCGTCTCTCATTTGGGAGTAAAATTTAGTAAAAATGCTACTTAGTGGGGGAGTAATTGGTCACATAAGGCTAGTCTGTCTTGAAACAGGAGGTCTCACAGCATAGGAACTACTGTATAGCAGTGCAATAAACAATTCTTCGAAGCAAAAAGAATACTACATGGCCAATTGTGCAGCGTACATAAAACGTACGGTGCTCTTTCTTGCGTATTTCGTACGTAAATTGACTGTTTTCACAAATGAAATACGTACGAAAATGTACATACGTAAAACATACGTAAATTTTGTATGGATTTCATTCGTGTTAACTTCGTTTTTCGACTTCTAAACTTGATTTGTTTACTTATTTTTTTTTAGATAGACCAATGCAAGGTCTAAACTGGTGACAACCATATTGCACCAAAATGGCAAAGTAAATGAAAAGTCCTGTCATATATTTTTATGAATTCGTACAAAATTTGTACGAAAATGTACGTACATACTACCAATGACCGCCACTCGTGCACTTAACATCTTTGAGTGGCATATTTATGATAGTCTGAATTATTGACATTAATGCTCAAGATGCATCTTGATTATGTTTCTTGGCAAAATAAATGTACCTGATTTTAAAAGAGCTATTAATTTATGGAAGCCCAAATGTAATTGCAATGATTGTTTGCTATGTAGTCTTAATCTCTAAGTTGCCATATGTTTTTACTATTTTATGAATGATTTACGTTTTTACAAATTGCGCATGTCATTGTACATTATCATTTGTTTTCACTTCATCTGTATATAGCTTCATATTGTCGGAGACAAGCAGAAATGCTTATTTTATATTGTTCATTGTAACCCGACTTGAAATAAAACTTATCTTATCTTATCTTATCTTATCTTATGCAGTACATCATATTTTCCCACTTATCGTGCTATCAAGATTACGAAGTGCTCTTGTTTTGAAGTTTTTACATGTAAGGGGGATGTGGTGACCATTTAATTCCAGGGGGGGGGGGAATTTGGAGTTTTCCTGCCGATTATTTATTTCACAGTAACAGCGGAAGTAATTATTTATTTCAAGAGTGCGAAACCCCAAATATCCATTCCTATATTAAGTCACACCTTGTTAGGAAACCCCCCACCAGAAATGATTTATTTCAAGACTGCCCCAAGAGAATTTATTTATTTCACCAAAACTGAGCAAGAAATTATTTATTTAAAAAAAAACTCCAAGCCTCCCTGCTTAAGACTAAATGGTGGCCCCCTAACTTTTTTATCTTGTCAATAAATGCTTATTATTCTTGAAGAATATGAATTTATTCTTTTTCAAGGTTGACAGTTTTTGTGACAGAATTTTTTATTTCAGAAAACACGTCTCGTTCCAGAATTTTCCTACAGGTGGTGCTCAACTCCAGTTAAAAAAAAAACAAACCCTGCAGTCAACATCTATATGGCCTCAATGGTCAGATTATTAATGGTCCTTGCCTGATGCACCACCTACAGGAAATTCAAGAATGAGACTCATGTTCGGTAATCGAGGATAGTTATTTCAAAATATCGACCTGGAACTGTTTTGCTGGAAAATCAGTTCAGTACATGCGGGGACGGAGCCATCTGAAACATCTCGCGATATTGTATTTGTAAATTTTGTTTTTTGATTTTATGTTTCATGTAGTGACTGTCACGTTCTTTCTTTTTTCCTTGCACCTCGAAGACCTGTTAGACAGATTAGTCAAGTACTTGACTGTATGCTAAAGGGACTTAGTATACAGTCAAGAAGCTGTTAATTGAATCTCCGGCCGAAATATCAGCAAAAATGTCAAAACAACAACTTCGAATGCTGTTTATATGAAATCCATTCCTAGGATGTCAACATTGTCAAGGCATGTTGTGCAGGTCATTCTCCACCATTTGCGCACACTGTCAATGCTTGGTGAATCCAATATAAAGAATTACATCCAAATGTCTTGGAGACGTTTAATTTTCGTAACCAAAATTCCATGTCACTTTTGTAACTTCTGATTAACACTGTCTAATCTACATGTTAAGAGGATTACACACTTTCAGTGACCCGTTTTGTTTGTTAGGATATTTGTCATTGTTTGAGTATTTTAAAATCCTGAGGATGTTTGTGGCTTGTGGCTGCTGTTCACACTAGATTATTAGGGTAATCTCTTTTTAGTTTTTGCTTGTGCCAATTTATTCTAAGCTGCTGTCAATCAATTGGTTATTTAATTTCATTGGTGGGCATTCATCCATAGGGTTCACACCTTCTGTGCTGCGACTGAGAAGGACCACAAATGCAAATCTCAGATCGCATCATTAATTTTCTTCATGTTTGATTAGTGGTCTGCTGAGAAGATGGCTGAGTTTTTTTTTTAGATAGATAGATCTTTTTTTATTGTTTGGCAAGTAGCAGTTTTGATGGAGATGCATTCGAGTAATTTCATACCTTCACCTTAAAGGTAAATGTATGCAGAGACAGATAGGTTGTGTATACTGTATAGGCCTATAGATAGACACAAAGTTTTTTGATAGACGGCAACATGGATAGATAGATAAATAAAAAGATAGATAAATAGATAGATAGATAGATAGATAGATAGATAGTCCCAGGAATCATGAGGATAGATAGAAACATATTTATATAGATAAATTGATATAAATTTAATCACAGATAGATCTATAGCAGTGGAATATTTAAAGGGGTGCCATTAGGCCCCCACCTTCACACCTACAAAAAATGAACATGTGTGAGACGGGAAAGAGATCAGGTCATGTCAAGGTACGCCCCTGATAGATAGACAGACAGCCACCCAGGCAGACAAACAAGTAACTTGGTTAATTGATTGATCTTTGATACAGGCTCTTATGACAATGGATATGAAAAACAGTTAGATGTTGGTTCAAAGTATGTTGTTTGCTGTTTGCAGGATTTTTCTTGGTTGGCTGGGCAATTCAAATCGCCTTACACTTGTTGTGATTATTGTAAATCCCAGAATGCCTCAATTATGCAAATTTAATAAACAAAACCACCATTTTGTGAAGACGTTCTTGGAAACCAGGTGATGAAATTGATGGATTTTGTGAAGTTAAAATGGGAATGAAAGACGGATTTTGTTGAATACATTGTCAAACAACATGTACAAAAGGTAGGGCATCTTCTCAGAGCTTGACAGGCCAATTAACATTGTTTTAACAGGCCTAGAACTGCCGCAACTAATCTGATGCGCTAGTTTCGACCTGTAATGCAATAGGCAGTCTGCTGGACTAGGACACATCTTGGGAGAATTTTAAAAAAGTAGCACTATTGAAAAAGCATAAAACTAAATCATTTTCTGCTCTGTATTTTAAAATTGGCAAGACTCGAGTTTTCAAAGATTTACATATAATCTGAAAACAGAGTTGCATGCACAATTTTAAAGGGTTCAGTTGGAAAAAATGAGATAAAATCAAGTGTTGAGCTTCTTCTGCTTGTAAGTGTAGTTCAGTGGTAGCATTTATTGTACGCAAGGTCAATGGTTAAGGTAAGCAGTAATTTCAACATTGTGTCAATTAAGCATACAGGAAGTAAATGGAATCTAGACATAATTTTATTTTGAGTAATATACATGCACATTTTAAAATATTATGAATAAAAAAAGAAATTCCACTTCCATGATAGCATCATATAAATTTGATATAAACCCAACTCATCGGGTAGGGTGCCCAATGCACAAATATTGTTGGTTTTTTTTTACATTGAATAGTTCAATTAGACTGTGTCAAACTGGATGAGCAAGAAAAAGTATGTCAGAATAAGTCCGATAATCTGAAAATGATAAAGAATTTGACAATTGAATTCAATGTTTATATTCTCTGAATGTATGTGAATGCTCAACATTCAATGCTCGATCACTTTGTGGTATACTGGTACAGTATTCATATGCATGTATTTGAAATTGAAAATTAGACAAATTATAAGTCCACGATAAAACAAATTGTCTAGTACAAATGTATTAATTAGATATTACAATGTAAATCAAAATATGTTTTTCAATGGCTGGGACAGGATAAGTCTAGTGCATGGACTTATGAAGAATTTGTATCAATGTTGACAAAGATTTTTACTTACTGTCAGAAATGTAGCCTTGCTGAGATCTACGAAGTCCAAAACAACAAACCCACCAAAATCTTTGATTTCTTCCATGAACATCATCACCTGCAATGGATGGTAACAAATAAATGCACAATTGCACACAGATTTCAGATTACATTTAGTGATGCAGACCAGACCGCCTTGGACCGGTCCGGTCCGCGGTCCAGCCCTGGACCACCAAAATACCGGACCACCTACAAAAAACCGGTCCAGTGTTGGACTGGACCGGCACTTGACCGGTCCAGACCGGTCCAGACCGGTCCAGTGATTTTAAATATCATGAAGAGTATCGCAATAATTTTGTCATCTCTAAAAATGGAATTTATGTCATATAGCATGTTTTAACCCTCATTTTATCATAATTTTTTAAATGCCGATGGACTGCTTCTGGACCGGTCCAGTAACAAAATCGGACCACCTCATCCTGGACCAGACCAGGACCGGACCACTTTTGTAAATACCGGACCACCCTCTAAAAAGTGGTCCGGTCTGCATCACTAATTACATTCATCAAACTACACCTTCCACACATTTTTCCTTGTGTTGATGCCACTTTCGATTGTAAACTTGTTACGTATGCATCTACACTGTTTATAGTCCTCGTCATAGCCTATTTACATGGAATCTCAAGTTATTTTCTATGCTGTTGAAGCCATAATTAGGGGGCTACCATCTAATCTGAATGGGGGGGGTGGTCTTAGAGTTTCTTTTTAAAAATAAATATTTCTTGCTCAGTTTTGGAGAATTAAATAAATTCATTTTGGGCAGTCTTGAAATAATTAATTTCTGGTGAGGACATTTCTTAACGAGGTGTTGCTTGAATAAATAATTACTTCCACCATTACCATGAAATAAATAATTTCCCGTCAAGGAAAACTCCAAGCCCCCTTAGAAATTAAGTGGTTGCCCCCTGAGTACTTTCTGTTGAAATGCCTACCTACCTCATGACTCGAACCTTCATCCTTTTCAACATTCATTCTTCTGAGCAATCCAAGAATAGATTTGGACTATGAGAGAAACAAACCATGAGAAGTAGCAATTATCTTAAGAGGCAGTATTTTGGTATTTTTGGTTCAAGCACTGTATTAGGCCTCATGGCAGGATACACCCCGCCCCCCACATTATCTTATAAACTTTGCACCTTCAACTGAACCTCTTTTACCCTCAGACTAACCCTTTTTTTTTTTATCTTCAGCGAATGAAGTTCGTAGAAGGTAATGTTATCACTTTGGTCAAAAGTTGTCCGTCCGCCGGGTGGGCGTCCGGGCGGCGGGCGGATAGATAGTTTCCGGTCCAGGACTCAGCCCCTATTTCATGTACAGGGATGAAATTTGGTATACATGTAGCCTGTATGGTCTAGTTGTGCCTTTTGATTGTCTGATAGACGGATATTTTGTACTTTTTGAAATATTGAGAAAAATATAAAAATATTATTATTTTTGTTTCCGGGCTAGGACTCGGCCCCTATTGCATGCACATGGATGAAATTTGGTACACATGTACTCTGTATGGTATAGTGCCTTTTGATGGTCTGATTGGTGGATATTTTATATTTTTTGAAAAAATGAGAAAATGAGAAAAATATAAAAATATATTATTTTCGTTTCCGCTCTAGGACTCAGCCCCTATTGCATGCACTTAGATGAAATATTTTACAGATGTAGCCTATATGGTCTAGTTGTGCCTTTTGGTCGTCTGATTGATAGATATTCTATACCTTTTGCAATATTTAGAAAAATATTTACAAAAATGTTTTTTTTAATTTTGGGCCAAAACTTGGTCACTATTGCATGTACGAGGATGAAATTTGTTACACATGTCAACTATATGATAAAGTTGAGCCTTTTGTGGGAGTGATTCATGGATATTCTATAAATTTCGAAATATTGACCAAAAAATATTAAAATTAGGCCTATTATTTTTTGTTTCCAGACCAAAACTTGGCAATCATTGCATGTCCATAGATGAAATTTGATTTACATTACATGTACCCATAATGGGTCCCATATAATATTTTAGTGCCTTTTGTTGGTCTGCTTTCCATCGTTCAACATACCCTGGCAGGCAGGCGGGCATGTGGCAGGGCATATAGATAATTTCAGATCAAGATCGTGCCACTATTGCTAATACTACCTGCAATTTGATTCACATCACTTTTATGGTGTAATGCTGTCCTTTAATGGTGTTTTTTTTTCGCTGAAGGTTTGCTGCTGCGCAGCCTATGTTTTATTTAAACCTCTGCCACCCTCAACAAACCTCTTCTGCCCTCAACTACCCTCGCCTTCCCTCAACTACACTCTCCTTTCCTCAACCAAACTCAGCTTCCCTCAACTCCCTTCAACTAAACTTGCCTTCCCTCGACTACCATTAGTTACCCATCACAAAACAGCGTTTAGAGTGGGTCGGGGCAAGAAGCCCGGGTTAGGTGAGAAGCCCCCCAGGGTTATATCTAAACTTACATTTTTGGTGCTTTTTCTTATTGATAGGATTGAAGCTACAGGCTTTTTAGGTGACGTCACAAATTTTCAAGGCATTCAGCACCAAACCATAATCGTAATTAACGAAACAAAAAAAGGTGCATGGTTTTTGTAACTTTGATTAATTCTTTGAAAGTGGTTGTCAGAAATAACTTTGGAAATTTTTAAAAGTGTAATGGATATCTGCATTGCTTTACTTTATGACCATCACATAAATATGAATTGGATCATGTTTTTTGCATTTTAGCTCAAAATATAGCGGTCAAATTAAAATATGTGGGTTTGGGGCGAGAGGCCCCACATGGTATGGGGCATGGGGCCCCCTTCACTAAGGCCTCGAAGCTGCTTAAGGAACCATTTAATAATGTGTTCTTTACCTTAAATATTGATAGAATAGCTAATTGAAATAGAAAAAAATTTGGTCGAAATTGAAAAAGGGCAAAAAATATTAAAAAATAAATGTATGAACAGAAAAATTCTGAAATTCAGAAAAAGTGAATAGAATGCCTTAAAAATGATAGAAGAACCCTATGAAATAACTTTCAAGCTGAATGTGCTCGCAAAAAAAATTGCCATAGGATTATAATAGGGGGGCTTCTTGCCCGATGGGTGGGGTAAGAAGGCCATTTTAATTTTTTTACAAAGAGGGCCGTAACTCCTTTATAAAAATCGGTAGACATTCGTTTCACTAGTTATAAGAAGAGTCAAGTGATCCCTTCCTGACAGCATAATCATTCAAATGATTGACCACAAAAAGTAGGTCAAATCGCACCTTCCTGTATCATAAGAAGCCTAAAGATTTATCTTTTCTTAAATGTGGCTTGTCACTCACCTTGATATGTGAAGGGATGGCGATCTTCTATCAACTGACTCCCTCGCAGGCCACTATGCCAATGGCAATTTGTGTGGCCTGGCATAATTACCATGCACAAGTCATATTTGCAAAGCACTCACAGTGGTCGCTGAGCATTACACTGTAGGTGCAACACAACATTATCACTTTACCTGAATTGTAGATTATTTACAAATTGCTTTTAAAATGCACTGACTAATTGGGTTTCATCATCAATATGGGTAGTAAAACAGTATAAACAGTTTTGACACAGCTATGCTTTGGGCAGCAGCATCAGTGCACCACCGTTGTCATAAACCCATCTTGGCAGAGCTGGCTTTATCATGATAATGGCAATATTTATCATGTCTCTTGTTGATATCCCAAATCATATTATTAGTCGCAGTTAGCTTTCTTTCATTTGTTTAATGGTACGTTTATTACACCATAATTTATGGCATAAAACCAGCTCCTGTTACTTTTATAACAGGTACCATTTGTTTTTGTGAAGTTTGACTCATATTATCTCTAATCAAAATTCAATATGGCCATCTAATCTTGGTGGTGCTTTGAAAAAAAAAGCGCTTTCATATTTTCAGCCTGTGAGCCATGAAGACAGTAAGGAGGACAACAACATCGTGGTGGCCGGTCTTGTTGACCAACTATTCTAAGATGCCCTACACAGAAAAGTCCAGGGGATTAAGGTCCGAGCTGGAGGAGGGCCAGAAGTTGGCCGCCCAGAAGTCTCCGAAATTCTTCAAGTGGAAATCCTGAACTTTCTTGGCCATATGGCATGGGGAACCATAGTGAGTCTACCCATAGTTGCTGTTGGGGCAATTCACATCCAGCCATGGCAAGACATGGCATCATTGGACCTATTAGTATGCATCAGGTCCAGCCCCCTTTACTCGCACGAAAAGGAAATAAAGCATAATTTTTTTATCTGAAATCACAACTCTTGAAACCATTGTCTGATCTGGATACTTGACTAACGAGCCATCCTTCCAAATTGCCCATATTTTTTTACCATTTCTGTCTTCTGGCCTTCATGGAATCGGCCGAAAGGTGTCTTTGGGGTCCTCACATATGATTTCCGGCCAAAATCACTTTGCATAGCCACTATGGCAGTTTTGAGGTCCTCCTGAAGCTCTGCAACCACCTCTATCATGGTGGTTGCAGGTACCTTGTCATTTTTGCCATCAGTCACTCCAGGAATACTCCATTCCTCTCTTTATTCACTCCACAAACTCCCAGACTTCGCTTCCCTCTTATTCCTTTGCCATCATTGATTGCCTTCACGATATTGTATTCTGGTCATGACTTCACTCTGACTATGTCAGGGATAGTTTTTAGTCCATTTGTGCGCGAAGCAAATCTGACCACCTCTTCCTTTTTGTCCCTGAGGAGTCATTTTTAGTCACAGCTCATTCTAACCTTCCACAAGTATGGCTGATACTTCAATGATTATCCTGTATTGTTTTCACAATTTTCCTGCAAATGTGAAATGCTTTTCTGGCACAAGCAAGTTCATGGAAAATTTTGGTTCCTCACCCTGTAAACTTCTGGTATTCTTTAGACTTAACGGTTGTCGCCCTTCAAGTGGCACAGCTGGTTTTGCAGAGGATGTTACAGTCAACATTCAGCTGCAATTTTGGCATCAAAAACCTCACAACAGACCTTATCCATTGCATTGAAATGAACAGTCAATTTGTCATTGAGCACTTGTGACCTCATTCATACTTGATGACTTGTTTTTATAGCATTGAAAGTATGAGTCGGCAAGCATTACATGGGATAGATAAATGTAGGGATGTGACCTCACAGGAACATTTCAGTACAATTCTGTAAGCACTTACATCGTCAACTATAATAGATAGATGGACAGAAATAAGCACATAAATTGTAAAATTTAAGTACCGCGTTGCTACAGGACTAATTGTTGTTGTTTCTTTTGCACCAAATTCATCAACAGCTGGGAATCCAATTGACAAATTCAGCCTCCCTGCTGCAACTGATAAGGAGCAATAAATTGAGAAGTCACTGATAATGGTTATCATTATTGCAATAATTATCTTGAATCAATAAGAGCTGTTGCACTTGAAGTGGAAGCATGATGTCTCGGACCTTCCAACATTGAAAAGTTCTGCGATAACCCAAATACTAAGGTTTTGGCCATGTTGGAATTTTTTTTTCAAAAGATTTCTGAATTTTGAACATGGCATTATTGTTGTTTAGGTGTGGTAAGCTTGCACTAGCTCTGAGTCTGCGACTACATGAGTTCTGACGATAAATCTTCTCGATCAAGTCAAAGACAACTTTGGATAACTAGAACATAACTGAAAAAAAAAATTAATTTCTCAATGTAGTTTTGTTGAAAATTGAAATGTACATGTGTTATCATACAGCAGAATCAATTATAATGATCGCTTCCCTTTATTGGTTGGTGCCATATTGACTTTCGACCTGAACTCCATTGGAAGTCTAGAAGGTGATTATTACAAACTTTCCATGCGCCGATAGAGGTCTCGGTTCAGAGCATCAAGAGTCTAAAAAATCCCGCACTCTCCCCTCAGTGAGGTACATTACGCTAGCAACTGTATGTTCCCCACGGGAACAAGTAACATGGAGAATGATCAGTGAGCAGAAAGTTTGTGAACTGTAAGTACTGTGCAGGTACTGTCTAAAATTCACACAACTCTCGATTTTGTTCCTTTAGGAACTCTGCACTTGTATAATATTACTATCATGACAATACAAAAACATGCCTTCCGGAGCATTGTTAGAGAATCTACGATTCGCTAACTTATAATATCTGCATCTCGGAAGAACAACTTTTTCAAGGAATTGTGTTTTAATATTTTTGAAAATAGGGTCCTTCGAAGCAGTGGTAGCAGTTGATTGAAAGGTTTGATCAAGTGCTACACATACTGTGATATTTATTGAATTGGGTAATCAAACACATGCAATGCACAATATCTATAATTCAAATATGATTTATATACAATGTGATTGATACAAGATCAATATTATTTGCAAAATATTCAGTGTTTCACACAAGCTTATAGTAATTAACATCTGATTATCTGGGCTGCCAGAAATGTTGGTCCAGAATAACTGCTATTAACATTTATTGTGAGTTTTACCATGTATTTTCGAGGAATAGTCCAGTTAAACTGAGTCAAATTGGATAAGCAGGAAAAAGTAGGTTAGAATAAGTCCAAGAATCTGAAAATAAAAAATGAATTTATCAATATGTTTCACCTTTAGGTGCTTCAGAGGAAAGCATCTATGAGCAAGAATTGTAATAAAAAAAGGTTTTTACAAATTGCAATTTAATTGTTTATCACATTTCAGTTTTTGCTATAAAATATGGCCTTACGAACAAAAACACATTTCAAAAACACCCAAACAGACAATAAAAACAGAAAAATTTGCACAGCAACTCTATATTTGAATTTTACATGACAATTCAAAAATTGGATTTTTGCCGATTTCAGAATGCAGAGGACAAAATCATTATGGTTTAAGCCCTTAGAATTAGGCTTTTTAAATGAAATTTTTGGACAATGTCAGTATGGCATCTGAAAATACCGCAAAGCAAAATTTGCAGTCTATCACCATTTTTTCGCGGCAATAAATGCTATTTATATTCTTCAAATCAAATTTAAATGACTGGTATGCAATTTTAAAATAAAAACACAAAATGCAGCGCAACACGTGATGTTTGAGATTATTGCGTCCAGACATGCACTAAGATGAGGAAAACAAAAAATTTACAACGGACCTTCAAGAGCAAAATCCCAGGTGGATGTCATTCGGATGAGACATTAGATTGGCATCCCCTTGTATCAGAATCTTTACTGGGCAAGTAAAAGATCCCTCACATGGGGTAGATGTGTGACATATTGAGGACTCCAGCTCAACACTCAATACTTTTGGGCCCCCATAGCTGGTCTTTGAGCATGAGGGCTGCACTAAGGCTTACTTTATATCTATATTATCTAAATCAATATACAATTGCAAAAGTACAACCCTGCCCCAACGGATACACAGCCAACCTTCGAAATTCCATGCTCAAACACTTAAAGAGATTATACACTAAAAACATTTTACAACTTAAAATACTGCTTGTTAGATGGGAAGCACATTCGAAGATAGCTCAATGTGTACAGATGTATGGCAAAATTTACTTACAGTCAGGAATGTAGCTTTGCTGAGGTCTACAAAGCCCAAAACAACAAACCCTCCAAATTCTTTGATTTCCTCCATGAACATCATCACCTGCAATAAGAGTGATACATTTAGTAGCCTCCTGATCAGGGCAGTTCCGTTACGTCTGACATACAGATCAGACACTTTAACAGCTTGTGTAGCCCTTCCATTATACGTCAGCTATTTTATTGTTTAACAGGCACGAGGACTGGTGTTAGGGCCATCAAACAAGCTCTCTAAAAAAGCTCCAATAGGAGCTGAGCCACAAGCCAAAATGTCAGGGTTCCGCCGTGTTGGACGTAGTCAATGAGCATTTTGATTTGATTTGATTTGATTTATTTAACAAATTCATCAGCTCATATACGTCGAATGTGCGGCATATGATGAAATAAGCAATAATGACCTTATGAAATGGGAAATTGGGAATGAATATATACAGTGATGAAAAAGTTAGGATAGCCCATAAAAGCTTCATAGCTTATTTCCAGCGGGGTCCAGAGGAATGATACACAAGAGGGCAGCATGAGTAGTGTGACTTGTTTTTTGAGGTTGATAATTGTTGTGCACCCAGTGTCATGAAGCACATGTGTGCTTTTTTTAAATAACTTCTTAAAAATTACATTGTGACACGTTTGTTTATGATCTTTTTTGCATTTCTTTTGATGGACATGAACGCAGTTTATAAATTAAACTGCTTACCTCGTGAGTCGAACCTTCATCCTTTTCAATATCCATTCTTCTCAGCAATCCAAGAATTGATTTGGACTATGAGAGAAAGAAAGAATTTAAAATGATAATCATCATTCATATCAAGGCAGTTTTCTTTATTTTTTTCATGTTTTGGTTATACATAATAGAAACGTGATGGAAAATTAATTTGCTTTGACCTATACAGTACTGAGCATGGTCAAAAGTGACCCAATTGCTGCAGGGTAATGTTCATGCCAAGACCTACTGAGCATGTAGAAAGGCAATAAAATGGTGGCCATTTTGAAATTTCCCTGATTCAAATTTTCATGGCCAGTTTTTTTATTTCTCATGGTTTGTATGAATCGGCAACTTTTCAAAAATTTTTGAGGTATGACCAGTGATCATTATGTACTCTATAATATGTAGCTCACTTCTGGATTAACCAAGAATGATAGCGAGTTTTTATAGTGCAAGGTAAAACTCACCTTTTCATTGATCTGCGAAGGACCAAGTACAAATGCAAGCAACACAGCGAAGGTGTGACATACTAATGTATAAATCACAAAGATATACTCTTTGAAATAATTGTCATGTCGTACTCCCATATACTCTATCAAGCAAAACTGGACAATCAGGGATAGCAGGCATGCAGCCATGAGGTATCCATGAGATGCGTTGAAGTCACCCACAGAATCACTTAAGTTGTTGAATTGCTTTCGGTAATTTCTCAGTATTTTCGGATTCTTCAATTCATCAGAGTGAAGCTTCATCTTGAGGTACAAGACGTTGAAGTGGTGTTTGTAGATCAGAGACCATGCGATGACATACACAGGGGCTGTGAAATACCCCATCATAACAATTGGATCAAAAACTGGTATAATCATAAAACAGAGACAAAGAATTTTTGCCGGATTTTCGATGATTGTGAATGTAGTGTTTTCCGATGTGCCATTACCGTAACAAGCCATGATGTAAGTTTCTGTTGAGAAATGCCATTCCATGATGCTTTTAAACAAGGTCACACAAAATCCAAATGTAACAAGACAATAGAGGAATATCTTAGCCTTGGTACTTAAGACGCCTGCTGTTATGAAACCTTTGATTTCATTTCGATTATTCTTCCATATGCTTCCACGGAGGGTCTGAAGATTCATAAAACCTCTTCTTGACAAGTAGAATGTTGACAGGCTGATCATCGCCATCCAAAAGTAGTAGGCACTAAAAGTTATCGGGGCAACCATCTCAAGAAAGGAACTGGCAGGAAATTGTCCAAGCAGGGAACTGACCATCAAGACAATGAACAGGAATAGACCTAGACATATTGTGACTGTGTGGTAAATCAGAAGCGAAATCCATCCAGCAATCGGCGAGCCCGGTTCCCGGACATAATGACCTGCACCAAGTATTCTGAAGATCCAAACGAACACTTTTAAGTCACGAGGTATCGCTGCGTCTCTTGCCATTTGATTGTTTTGTCCTTTTAGCTTGTCCATCTGTGTTTAATAAAATAAAATAAACAGATCGATAAAACAAAAGAGAGACTTTATATCCAAAATATCATACATTCTTGATAAAAATGGATAGGCCTATTTTTGACATAATGGCTGATAAACTTGGAATAACATGATGATATTGATACCTCTATTTGAGATTTCAGAAATCCTTGAGCCACAGGTAACTTCCTGTGACGTTGACAAACCTATGCGTGAGTAGCACTAGAATGAAGGTTCTGAACTGCTGAATATGTTGATCCTGGCAGAAGCCAAGGGTGACCTCAGTGTCTCATTACATTGGTTGATCTGATTTCAGCAAATAAATTGGGGCAACAAAAGTCTGAAAGCTTTTAGCCTACGGTGACATCCTCACTTCTCAGGGTAATCTTGAGAAAGCTTACCCTGATCACATCAAACACTAACACTTTTTTGTGAAGTAGTAACAATAAGATTAATTTTTTACATAAATATAATTAACAGTTTGAGATCTCTCAAAGCAATTAAATTACTGGCTGAGTGTTTCATTGTGGCCTGTTAGTTGTTTCAATGAGTTCCTTGTAGAAAAACATGGCCAATTATTTAAATCATGCCAGAAAAAAGCCACTGATTAAAACATTTCAGCATTTTGTAGAATTTGTGCAAAGACGAATTGTTAAGTGTCTTACTAATTAAGATTTGGTTTTCTTGTTGTCAAAACCTGTCCATGTGATATTTAATCATTTCACATGGCTTGACTTGCTATTGTCTGTGTAATATTGGCAAGAATCTTAAATCACACTCTAGACCAAATCCCTCTTTCAAAATATTTACTCTTACTAAAAGCATGTGGTGGTGCTGTGAGTGTATCAATGTTTGAAATCAAACTATTAAACATCTTAGAAAATAGGTCTAATCCAAATGTATAAAATTTGCAACAGAGATTACAAAACTGAGCCAAACTGAAACAGTGGAAAATTTTATCAACCTTGCTTGGAACAGTAAACATAAACCAAAAAGATTATTACTCTTGATGCTGCATTTCTGTTTACTTTCAATTACCTTTGAAAATGAATTTTGCTTGACCCTCGTACGATCCAAGCCCAAAATACATATAGGTTGAAGGTCGAGGCAAAATATTTTAAGGTAACAATATATAATTGCCCTTTCAGGTCCTTCCTCCATCACAAGAAGCCTAAAGATTTCTCTTCGCTAAAATGTGGCTTGTCACTCACCTTGATATGTGAAGGGATGACGGTCTTCTATCAGCTGACTCCTTTTCAGTCCATGGTGTCATTGGCCAAGTTGTGTGGCCAAGCATAATTACCATGCACAAATCATATTTACGAAGCACTTGTGCAGTTGCAGAGAGTATCAGGCGCTGCGCAACGTTATCACTTAACTTGAATAGCAGATTATTTGCAAATTACTTAATGCGCGCTGACTAACTGGATTTCATCATTGATATGGGTGCTAAAACAGTATAAACAGTTTTGTCACAGTAATTTTTTTTTGTCATAAGTACAGTAGGTTGTCATTATCGATCTTGGAAGCCGGCTTAGTCATGATTATGGCAATATTCATCATGTCTCCGGTTGATATCCCAAATCATATTATAAGTCGCTGCTAGCTTTCTGGTGTCTGTTGCTGGGTATGTTTATCAAACCATAAAACCAGCTCCTGTTACTTTAATAACAGTTACTCTTAAGACCATACCTGCTGTAAAAACAATCGTTTTCTACAATGAAATGGCAAGTTCTGGTATTCTTTCGACTTTACAGACCTTAAAGAAGCGCAGCTGGTTTTACAGTCGATGTTACAGTCACATTCAGCTGCCTGTTGTCATCCATGACCTCATAACAGGCCCTATCCATTGCGTTGATATGCACTTAGTTGGTGACTTGTTTTGATAGCATTGAAAGTTGTTTAACTGATTGATAAATTTATTTCAAACAAAGTTCAGGAGGCCAGAAAAGCACAACTGCTTATCGAACTACATGTAGCGCCTTAGAAAGCATGGGATATGACCTCAAAAATTGCTTATGAGTCTGAGAGAATAACATGGGATAGATACATGTAGGGATGTGACCTCACAGGGAACCTTTCAGTCCAACTAAATAAGCACTCAACATTCATCGACTATAACGCAATGTATCGACTATATCACAATATACCATTGTGATAAGTAACAGAGGAAAGACACAGGATATTTGCTGATACGTTTTTGTGGAATATCTAATGATATAATGGACTGCTAATTTGCTTACTTGGTTAAAAAGTGTGCAAGCATATGCAGATTATGGATGTTAAGACATTTTTTCTGGAAAAAGTACCATTCGGAATATATTTAGCAACTAGACTTCATATCGCGAAGCGGAATGAAAAGAGGTGGGCATTCAAGTTGGATTGCATTTATCATCTTTACTGTATTCATGAACGTACAAAAACAGAGCACAGACAAGAAATGGTGCCTTAAGCAATAAATACCGAAAATACCACAGACACTGTGAGACAGGTTAATTGTAAGAAAAAACCATGCAAAACAAGCAATTCCCTGTAGTAGATAAAAAATAATGTGCTAGCACTTTAAGGTGGCTCGCTACTCATGGTCCAGCAATGGCGACGTCACCATGGAAACAGCAGTCTTCTGAGCTCTGTGAGCTGCTTTTTTGGTTTTTGTTAATTCCGTGCGACGGCCGCTTCGATCGCCATTTGAACCACTTCTATCAGGGTTAGAGACTTCTGGTTTAAAGCATTAGATGCGCTACGACAAGGACTGCAATCAGAGAGACTTTCAGCTTTATAGTCTAAACGGAATATTTTTAATGGCGATTTTCGGCAAGCAAGTCTAATTTCTCAAAACTGACTTGGAGATATAAATAAATTTTTATAGCAAAATCCATCGCGGTAGGAAACCTTCTCTTATGCATTTTATTGTTCCTCACAATATTTGGAAACAAATGACAAAGAAATGAGAAATCCTATCCCGCCAATTTTTTTTAGCGCCATGGTTTATAAAAAAAGTGTTGCGACCACTTTTTTTTACATATCCTTGCTATAAACTATATTTAGGATCATTCTAAACTATTTTTAAGAAATCCTATCTTGGAAAGTTCACGAGTATCGAGCCACCTTAAGCAGCACGGACAGTGCATGGTTCCAATCCAACCCAACACAGGCACTGCATGATTCCAACACAGGCACACTGGTCACAGATATACTAAGGAGAAGAAGAAGAAGAAGTAGGCATTGTTGACCTTTGAGCCATGGAAGCCGGTCCATTTTAGTTTATTTAAAATTGTGCCCATCACAGATTTTCTGAAGGGCACCAAGAGTGACTGGTCGAAAGTTAATGAATGAGATTGGTGAAAGAGAGTGACCTCCAGAGTGCTAACGAGATTGCATGAAATTCTTGGGGTAAGAGCAGCTGTGCTGCTAAAAATGCAAGAACAAAGCTTTTTATAAGATGAAAGGATGATAAGCCATTTCAATTTCAAAGTGATGATTGCCATCAGTACTGATCAGGCTGAATGCCAAAATGACTTGATTGCACTTCAACTTCAAGTGTCACTTACCTACTGCTTGCATTAGACCCAGGAGTCAGTTGTTTTAATGAATCAACTGACTGCCTTAATTTCATTTGACTGACTTGACTAGTTGATAACTTTTCTACTGCAACTGACTGAAGTCATTTCAACTGACTTCAACTGACTTTTAAGCGATGTATCAATTAACAGATGTCAAAAAACCTAGATTTTCGCCAAAATAAATATGGAAAGTTCACAGCCAAAAATCCTGTTAATCCTCAAAATGATGGTCTGGACGACATTTAACCACAGTCTTATGAGCTTCACATGTGACAAGGACATCAAACTGCATGTCCCATACAGCATCAAGCAATACACAACAGATCCAGTATCTGAACTTCATTGAATTAGCTGGTGGTCTGATGACCAACTGATCAGAGTATAAATTATTGCCGGTCCAAATTATTTGGGTCATATTTTAGAGAAGAGTTGAATTTATCAATTTGTATCCTCAAAATGTCTTAAATATATTACAATTAACTTGATGTGCTTCAGTAGGCCTATAACTCTGGCAAATCAAGCTTCTCTGTTTAAAAAGATGCAATCTTGCACCAACTGACAACTAAATGTAAAGTCAAAGTGACTTTGACCTGCCTAATTAGAGTCTAATTACTGAATTGCACTTCAGCTGTCAATGTCCATTTTGACATGTCATCTCAATAGCACTTGACAGAAAGAGGTAACAGGAATCTTCAGGAGGTGTCAAAAGAGAGCTGGAACAGTCTGAATTGCAATTGGATGATTGGATTGCCACCCTGACTTATCAAAGCAAGTAGCAAAATGTAAAGTAACCCATTCAAAACAACGCTAATGACGCAACGGCGCAAGTGCGCATGCGTGAATGATCGTCCGCTGTTTCCGTTTCCCTCCTGCAGCGTGAAATGTAAACAGTTTAGTCGATCTGCAGAGTCCTAATCTCGGGAAATGAGGCAATTTCTGAGCAAGAATTGTGAAGTTAACAAGCAAGGACAACATTGTGAGTACCCACATGTAATTCTGAATAAGATAAAAGGCTAATGCCGACACTTTTTAAAGGTTAAATTGACCCAAAAAACCCCCAAAAGTCTACGAAAGTTTGATGCTTAAAATTGAGCATTTTGACAATGAGGGGAAAAACAAGGCCCACCTCTGAATTACTCTATTCATATTTCACTGGAATTTGGTACAATTTTCTGCTGTGGAATTTGACAGTTTCGATGGTGTGAAATACTGTGAAAATGACATTGTGTGTCTCTTGTGGTCTGAAGGTGGCAGAAGTCAATGACCTCTGTCAGGAGTGCTCTGACAAAAGTGAATCTGGACACAATGCTGAATCTCAAAAGACTGATTACAGTGGTATCCCTCAAGCTAAAGTTACAGCTGACATCTATATCAGAAGTGAACTGTTATGCTATGCTGTACGTTATGCTGATAGTGCGAGCCCTGAGAGACTCATCAATGTTATAAGTTCTGCTTTCAACTTGGGAGAGATTAAAGAAGCGAAGGACATCCTTTGGAGAGTGTTTGCCAGTGAGCTGGACCAATATCCCAGGAGAAGTGCAAGGAAGGGCACCAGTGCTGCAGAAGTAGAAGCAGAAGATGTGGTGAAACTTGGCATCCTACCGTTAGCCAATAAAAAGATATTTGCACAAAGTAATGTCAAATTCTGTGCTGTAGATCTTGATCGGCTACCCAAATACAATCCAGAAGAAACAAACGTTCACAGTATGATGGACAGCATTGCAATCCTCCAAGGCAAGCTCCAAGCATTAGAGAATGTTGTTACTGAAAATTCATCAAGAATATTGGAGATAAGCAACAGCAAAGCTCCAGGTGGAGCTACAGGGCAGCAGACAACTGAATCATCCCAGTCTGGTTTATCAGCATGGAGAGATACAGCATTTCCAGTATTGAATACCGAAGTGACAGCTCAGTGTGTACGTCATAAAACCCCATGCGTACCCCAGCATCCACAATTGACAACTAATTTTAGCAACCAGGCCTCCACGTCACTCAGCCCAGCCAGACCCTCTGAACCGTTCCGAACAGATGATCGTCGTCCGAAAGACTATTTTGACCAAGAATGGAAAGAAATTCGTGAACGTAAGAGGAGATTTCTGCAGGAAAAAGCTAAGTCAGCAAGTGTTGTTATCGGCAAGCGCAATAACAGCAGTATAACTGGCGCTTATGCAACAAAAACCATATTCGTATCCAATGTGGAGAGGAATTGGACTGATACAGACATCCGCAATGAAATGAAAGCACATGAAGTTGAACCTGTAATTGTGAGATGTGTGTAACACATCAAGCGCACACCAAATCATTCAAAATTGTTCTGAAGGAGGCAGACCATGCAAAAGTTATGTGTGCAGAATTTTGGCCAGAGAGATTACGATGCAGGGACTGGGTTACATTGGATAAATTTAACTCTGATGGGTCTTGATTCCTTAAAATTGATGTCTTTCATTGTTTCTGGATTATTTAATGAACGTATGTCATATGTTCAGGATTTATTGAGTGAACTTAAACCAGACTTAATGTTGATACAAGAGATCTAGCTTCTCCGTGATGATCTCGATAAAATGAATGATCTGAGTGCGGAATATTTAAGCTCAGCAAAATCAGCAATGCCTTCAAATGAACTATTAATTGGGAGACCCTACGGGGGAGTTGGATTTCTATGGCACAAATCTTTGGCTGCTCAAGTTTCCCCAGTTCCAGTACCGTCAGACAGAGTGGCGGCTGTATGTTTGACTCATCAAGATGACTCTAAGACACTAATTGTGAATGTGTACCTGCCCTGTGACAACAGATTGACAAACACTGCAGTTGAGTATGAAAACTGCATTGAAGTCCTAAATGAACTGCTTACTACATACAGTCAGCACAGAAATTATTTGCACGCTTTGATTTTTCATCATATGTCACAGAAAAATGGTAGCATGATAAAAAGAACTGCCCTATGTTTTAGAGTAGTGTTAGTAGGTTAGGTTCCCTTGCATTTCATTTTTCACCAAAATTAATTTTCTAGGAAAATGTGAAAAAACTGAATTTTGAAAACCAAAAAATATTCGCACGCTTCAACCAACTGCCAGAAACTGAATTTTTAATGATGATACTCAATTTTTTCTTTGGAACTACTGTTGTTTATGGTATATTTAGCTCATTTACATCATATCAGACATTATTTGGGGTTCACAGGTGGGATTACAGGTGTTACCAAGGGAAAGCACTCAATCCCATGTTTTTTTTCTATGTATGGCTATAGAAATATGGCTAGAAACAAGCAACTCACATGAGACTGATTAGTAAACTCCATAATTGTGTCTATTTGTCTAAAAAAGTAATTTGGCAGGTATTGGTAGGTAATTGTGTTCTACATGCAACCACAAAATGCCGGAAAACAGTAATACGAGTAGAATCAAACTGAAAAAATCTTAATTACAGGTCTCAATTTTGCCCCTGGGGACTATTTTGACTGTGAGCTGTGAACAATAGGTTGTAATAATTTTGGAGAAAGTCAGCTGAGATAATTAAGACAAGTCGTTTTCGAATTTTGCACCATGTCATTACCATTATGCAGCCTGCAACAAGTGTTGCTTCATAGGGTACCCGCATGAAGGACCTCAATGAACGAAAATTTCACAATAATGGGTTTCCTTTGTAAAAATAAGCTTTTAACAATTAAAACTATTCACTGTCATAATATTTTAGGCCATAATTATTGTATGGACAAGCTTGGGTGGATCTTAATAATCGATGCATGAAAATGCATTGAATATGCTGCACTTACATATGTGCTAAAATCGAATAGAACCCTAATTTGTGAGCAAATATTAATAAAAATAACTCTAAATATTCTTTCTTAACAACTATTGATAAGCCAGTGGTTAAATAACTCGTCAGAGGCAAATCATCAGTCGTATCTCAGCACAAAATCACCAAGAGCCCTTTTTTTTACATTTCCTGACGAGAGATTGAACATAGTTCTTCACAAAAACCTGTATAGTTTATCTTTTTCTCACAATTTGACTATTTTAAAGGATGTCACAGACCAATTTCATGACATTTGCTATTTTTAAGTAATTTTTATACCTAAATGTAGGAGAAAAACATGGGAATGGGTGTACTCCTTGAGTAACACCTGTAATCCCACCTGTGAACCCCAAATAATTTCTGATTATAGAATAGAATAGTTTATTGACCATTATAAAATGATATTTACATGGACATACAAAATTTTCAGCATTAATCATGGTAGGCTGACGCCAATACTGACGTATTTGCCTTTACCAAAAGAGTCTTAAATACATTAAACATAATCATTTGCATATTGGGAAAATCAAAAAGAAAAGAAAAAAGAACATATAAGTATATAGCTACATACAGTGAGAAAAGAGGAAAAAAAAAAAAACCCAGAACATTAATATCTTATTTACAAGTAAATAAACATATGTTGATAAAATCCTAGTATTACAGATTTATTAATCCTATTGCTGCCCAGGACATTATGCATACCGAATAACCTTTATTTCAATGATGTGAAACACTGACCTTTGTATTACAATATATCCACATTCCACAATTACTTGATATATGTTATATCTATACACGTACAATGAAGTATACTACATCAGAGATAAGTAATACCATACTGTTAATACTTCCCTACTGTGTTACATTGCCATATCGGATTATCAGATATTTCAATATTCACATACTTGTTTCTCGTTACTCCATTAAGTAACACTGTACTGGACTGCATGCATTACAGGACTGTCAAATCATGTTTACCACCCCTTGGGGCAGATGTGGAAATCTGACCTAACAGTCCAGCATGGCCATCCAGTGACAGCTGTGTAGTATCTGTTCCATACATGCATAAAGTATAATATGTAGCTATTCCAGCAGTATATAATTTTTCAATCGCTTTTTAAAAGCATGTAAACTACAGTAGTGATCAATGACACTTTCATACTTATTCCAAATTATGGAACCTTGATATTTCAGCGATTTCTTGTAAATTTCAGTTCTGCAAAGAGGTATCATTAACTTATTTGAATTACGTGTACTACGGGTTACTACATCACAGTTCTTTGTGAATAAGCTATTAAACATTGCTGGCAGCATCCCTTTTGAAAATTTAAACATCAGCACTGCCACTGAATTGATATAGATTTGTGATAGTTTCAGTATCTTCAATTTCTTAAATAACGGGTCTGTTTCTGAATAGTACCCAGCAGATGAAATTATTCGCAGAACTTTTTTCTGTAGCTTGAACAAAGATGATAAGTAGACTTGACTAGTATTTCCCCAAACCTCTATACAATATGTCAGATAAGGATACACTATACTGTAGTAAAGCGTAGTTAATGTATTCATACTGAGTAACTTTCTAGCTTTACAGATAATGCCTATTCCTTTGGCTATCTTTGTTTTCATATAATTTATATGATGATCCCATCTTAAGTTAGAGTCCAGAATGACACCAATGAATTTAGTTTTTTTAACAAAATCAATTTCTTCTCCATTTATATGTATCAAAGGTTGGTCACCCCTGTTGTAGTTTTTAGACTTAAATAAGATGAAGTGGGTTTTTGTGACATTGAGAGAGAGTCTATTAGTATTCACTATTCAGCCAAGTAACTATCTTACTAAGTTCCACATTCATTTGTTCTGATATTTCTCGAACTGACTTTCCAGTCATAAATACATTTGTGTCATCTGCAAAGATAATTGGCAGTATTTTGTCAGATATATTTACAATGTCATTAATATATAACAGGAAGAGCAGAGGTCCAAGAATGGAACCCTGAGGGACACCACAATTGATTGTTTTTTTGCCAGAGTCTGTAAAGTTAAAAGAAACGTATTGTTTTCTATTGGACAGATAGTCATTGATCCAGTCATAAGCTACACCTCTAATACCATACTTGTACAATTTTCTAAGCAATATGTCATGATTCACAGTGTCAAATGCCTTTTTAAAGTCAAGAAACACTCCAATTACAGAATCTCCTTTATCAATGGCAGAAAGTATTTTATCAATGAGTGTTATAAGTGCCATGTTGGTACTGTGACCTTTTCGGAACCCGAACTGATATTTATAGAGAAGATGATTGTCATTTATGAAAGATATCATTCTGTTGTACATCAGACGTTCAAGTATTTTAGAAAACAAAGGTAAAATTGACACAGGGCGATAATTGCTAATAGCCATCGGATCACCTGCTTTATATATTGGCATGACTTTTGCAAGTTTCATGGAGTCTGGAAAGAAGCCCTTTTGAATAGACAGATTAAGAACATGTGTCAGAGGAGACAAATACTGTTTGTAACTGGTCTTTATAACTCTTGAGTGAATTCCATCAAAGCCTGCACTGGCATTTTTCAGCTGTTTGATGATTTTCTCAACTTCCCCAGAATCAACCTCTTTTAAATATATAGAGTTGGGATTGCTCTCATTAATATAAGATAAAGGGCTAATATTTGTTTGGGGTATATTTCGGTCAAGAGATGCTCCAATACTACTAAAATAATTGTTGAACTTATCTGCAATGATAAGTTTATTACTTTCGACATTGTCACCAAACCTGAACTGACTTGGAATTACAGCAGTTTTTTTCTTATTAATAACTTGTTTGATGATGCCCCAAAGTTTTTTTAGCATTTTGGCGATTCTGTTCAATTAGATCACTGTAATGCTGTCTTTCAGCAACCTTTTAAAATCAGTTTATTCAGGTGATTTTTATACTTCTTGTACTGTGTGATGCTATCTATATTTGGTCTCTTCAATTGTTCTACATAGAGACGATTCTTCAATTTGATAGAGTTCTTCAATCCCAAAGTTAACCATGGCTTTCTATTGCTATACTTAGTTGTAACTGTTTTAACAGGAAATGAATCATTGTAAATATTTTTGAATTTATCATAAAACTTGTCAAATGTTTCTCGCCCATCAAAGCTTTGTAGTATAGGATCCCAGTTACAACCTCCCAGTTTCTGGGTGAAGTTGCTAATGTTTCTGTCACTTAGCACTCTAGTTTTGAATGTCATTTTCTTATCATTTCTTTTGTTTGCATAATTTATAGAAAATATTGGAAGATGGTCAGAGATATCTGTATAGAACAAGCCATTGAAGGTTCTTAAGTTAGTGACATCATTGAAAAGGATATTGTCAATTAATGTTGAAGCATTGTTGCTAATTCGTGTTGGTTTTGTGATTAATTGAATCAGTGAATTGGAGTATATTACATCTAGGAATTCAGAACTTGGAACATGTTCATTTACATTGAGAATATTGACATTGAAATCACCCATTATTTGAATGAATTTTCTTTCTGCTTTTAATTTTGAAAGAATGTTTGTCATATTGCCATTGAAAACATTCAAATCTTGGTTTGGAGGCCTGTAAACAATGCCAAGTACTAAGTCTTTCTGAAGGCCAGAGTCATCTTTTGAAATTTCCACAAAAAGTGCCTCAGTATTAGTATTCATCATTCTCAAGTCATCTCTAGATTTAACCGAGAAATTACCATTAATAAACAAGGACACTCCTCCCCCTCTCTTATTCTCTCTGCAAAGATAGTAGTGACTGTAACCAGGGAGGCCATAACAATCTGCATTGTCACTATTCAACCACGTCTCAGAAATGCCAATGGCAGTAAAATTAAAATTAAGATTCTCAATGAACTTTTCAAGTTTACTTAAGTTTTTTGGCACACTTCGTATATTGAGATGTAGGACAGAGTAAAATTCATCAGTAATCTTCAGTTGATTGCATTTCTTCAGAAATGAATCCTCCAGGTAATAATCACAATGATTTATATTATCAATAGAAGTACTGTCATTGTAAAATTGCAAGTCAGGATCTGTTTCATAAAGGGGCCCATGTATGTTTGAACCATCTTCATTTAATTCCAATGGGTTGAAATTGTAATGTGCAATATTTGAAAAATTGAAATTGTTTAGATTACTCCATGACCCAGATAGAGCATTCAAAAAGTCACTATCCTCAGTAAAATGATTAAAAGGGAACACTGACTGAGTACATAAGGTACATAGCCATCTGTTAGATTCCCTATCTAAATACAAAGAATCGTTTTCTCCAATACCAGGTAAACATTTGAGGTGAACACATCTTTTACATGCAGTACACTTCAATTGTCTAGAGTGGCTAAGCACCCTGTTATGACAAGAATAACAGTTTACAGGCATCTTGGCCAAGCGTGGAAGACATAAGACTGGCCTTAATATCATGGAATGGGAGAGGTATTACAGTGTCAGACAGCATTGCACTCATGTACTGAATACGTAAATTAAATTTCATAGTCGAGAGCAATACAAGTTGAAAGTTGCATTTTGTTGAAAGGCAGCATGAGCATGTCCTGGGACTATAATAGATAAGGATTATACCATAAGACCAATAGAATTTGTGTGACATTTTCGTAAGTAGCGTGCATTTGAACAACAATATATCAAAAGAAAAAGTAAGTAAAACCATATACAAGTGTACATAAATGTAGGGAAGAAGCATAATATAAGTTTGAGACATTATGTGCATAGGACAATATCACACGATAACTGAGCATTTCATTTAGAATTTAAAAAATTTTGTTTATTATTTGAATTGTTTCCTGAGGTCCATCAGGAGCTCTCCAAGCTTATTCTTTCCACTGAAGTTGAGATCCTTGCTGGAGGCCACCTTTCCCAAACCAACTCCGATGCCCCAAAACCGATCCGAGGGACTGGCCTCTGCTAATGTCAGTTCCCCTGTGTTCATCAGGTAGTCTTTAAGTTGTTGGTTCTGATGGAACTTCTCATATAGTGCGGTCTTCATCACATCAACCTCTCGTTTGTTCCATAATTTATTGTCAACTTTGATGTGCCGCCCAATGCCTTTGCACTGAGCAGGTGTCTCTGCAGCAAAAATCTTCTGTTTTGACACGTCATCTCCTGCAAATTCGGCCTTTTTTATGAAGAGGTATTCCTCAACATGTCGGTAGTTCTGACCCTCACTCACAAAGGGAGCAGGGTGGAAATTAGAGAGTGGAGAATGAGATCCAAAGAATGCAAGCGTATCACCCTTCTTATATGTGCAAACATTCACCGGATCAAGAGATGGAGGCAGTTTGTCGAGTGTCTTGACATCATACACATTGTGCACAGTCTTTCCATTTTCTTTAAAGTCAATGTGTAACTTATCCACCACGACGTACGCATTGTGCTTAAGACGTTTAGCAGCGAACTTTATAGGCAAAAGAATCTTCCTTCTTTCCACGATTTCCTTCGGACGGTTAGGTGCACCAGAGCCAGCATTGGTACTAGGTGGAGCCCCAGCCAGTAGCATCTTACGATTGGAAGAGTTTTTGCATTGTCAATCTCAAGTCTATTCTCAAACAGTTCTCTGATTTTCTTCAGACAGTCATCTGTTGTTTCCTGTGGAGTTTCCGGTACACCATTGAATAGAAGGTTATCTCGTCTTGATTGGCTCCCAATGTTGATGACTTTCTCATTAAGGTCATTGGACTTCCTCAATAGTTCATTGTAGCTCTGTTGAGTCTCCTCAACGACTCTGTCTATTTTAGACAGTCTTTTGTCCATAACAGAAAATTCTTTCTCAATTCTATCAGAGGTATCACTAACATGATCAGTTGACCTACGAAGTTCACTCAGACTAGATCTCATTTCATTAACCTCTTTCTTGAGATCATTAATTGATTCAGTCACCTTTGCTATATCTTTAGCCAACTGATCAACAGACATGACTTTCTTGTTTTTAACCATGGACCTGGTGTCCATCAACTTCAATGAAAAAATTCAATTATGTTGCAATAATTACTTGTCAAGTTACTTCTAAAAGGGTACTTTGCCCGGGTACTGTCAACCCAGTCCAAATATAAGAAGTTTATTTCCTTGAAAAATGTAAACAAATACTTTTTCATGCCTGCTTTGTTTACATTTCAAGCAATGCAGGACTCTCCTTAATTTTGATCTGTAACAACAAGTTAAATTTTACATAAACATACTTTTTTGTAAGAACTTCAGTTGTACAAATAAACATATTCTATTATATTCTATTCTAAATCAAAATATTTCGAAAAGTCATGGAAATTCAAATTTTGACAGCAATTCACGCCAAAAAACAACAAATTTCTGAACTTATGGTAGTCTGTTGGTTGATTGGATGGCCGGACAGTGGACGATGGTCATCGCGTAGATCTGTTTCAGGATGAATCTCGACCTCAATGAGAAAAGCACTGGTCATGGAAAATCGGAAATTTGGTCATGGAAAGTCATGGAAAAATCATGGAATTCCCGTTGTAAGATTTTGTGGGAACCCTGATGACCTCTTGGTGGATTAAGTACTATAACATTTCTTAACTTTCTTTCAGGGTACAAGAGTGCCCCTCTTAGGGTCTTCTGTCAACCCCTGGAAGATGACGGCAACATTAAGGAAGACATCAAACAGCGATGCAAGAGCAACTCTCGTAGGAGGCGCCACTGTTGCTTTCAGGATGGGTTGGGCCAACTTCACGTCTCTCTCCATCTCCCACAGTGGGAGTGGATACATGCTGGATATTGCGGTAAGAAGTATGGATAGTTTCATGCAGGGCTTTGGAGTCGGGTAATAATTGAACTGACTCCAACTCCCGACTCCTTTGACTTTCTAAAAACCGACTCCGACTCCTTGAGCCTCCTGAATTACGACTCAGACTCCGACTCCCGACTTCGCTTATCGGCATAAATATTATATGCTTAACAGGGGAGAAAAAGCAATTCTAAAAAGTTTTCATAGGATTTTGTATATGAACTAGAAATTGCCCATTATATCATTAAAAAGAGAGCGGTTGGCCAACATTAGTGTGGAAAGACAGTAAAATAGATGATTAAAAGTCAAATGTAATGAGTGAAAATTGCAGAATGCAAATTATAGAAGTTGACCCCTTTGACACTGACAGTTGAGTAGGACTGAGATCGTAAGACAGCAATACCAATGACAGGTGGTAGTAATTACAGGCCAATGATAGTACAATGGCAAAGGCACATGATCCTAGAGGTGAGCAAGTATTGGAGTAATGAATCAGTAAATGCCATTTGATCATTGTTGATGGCAATCAACCTGAGGTTGGTGGTAGATTTTGCTATACTGGAGTATGAAAATTGAATTGCACCTTGCAGGTGGCCCCCTCTGGTTGGAAAGGGTGGAACATCATGGCAATGTGATGAGATACTGCTGTTAGCATGATTAATTGTTGAGTGACAGTGATTAGATGTTATTTGGTTGACATACGGAATGGAAAATACATTTAGGAAGTAGGGATCATACAGAAAAGAATGGGTGAACCTTTTGTTGACTGTGGTGCACTGTTACTGGCCAATGGTATGACTTGTGTCAATCCTCCTCAAATATGCATATCATGCACTCCTGGTGGTGAGAATGAGGATGGCCACAAATATTGACAAAAAACAGCAAATAGCACAAATTAATGATCATGCGAAGCATTTAATGTTTGAAGAAGAGGTAAAGTGCAAGGAATTTCCAGGGAAGGTGTCGATTGCTGTTTAATGGAGATGGTCATGTGACCGCTTCTTTAACTCAAATGTTAGGAGGATACTTGTTTAGGAAGTTTTATTTAAAATTTGGCATACATTCAATTTTTTTGTAACTGTGTTTTTGTAAATTATATTAATTATCTTTAGGAGTCAGGAGTCACCAGTTTAATTTACGACTCCGACTCCGACTCCACCTGACAATCAAAGTTCGACTCTGACTCCGACTCCACCCAAAAACCTCCGACTCCACGACTCCGACTCCCGACTCCGACTCCAAAGCCCTGGTTTCATGGTTCCCGAAGTCTGCCCGATTGGATAGTTTCATGGTTTCCAAAGGATTGATAAATATATGTATGTAAAAAGTAGAGAATTTGCTGACCTGGAAAGTAGGGAAGTAGATTTTTATTGGGTCCGGAATGCTTTCGCGGAATCACAGGCCAAAGCCAAGCAAGAGTCTTTTTCCTTATTTGCCACTAGTGAATATCTTAATGACTAGTGAGACTAGACTATCAGGCTTCCGCCTGTGACAGAACTTAAACATCGACAAGATGCAACGCCTATAGTATTTGTAGTACCACAAATGATTCCCCTGGTAATCCAGAATAAATTACACTTTTTTTCTGTAACTATCATATTAATAATGAATTTGTGTTTTCACGGAGGACTCCCTCTTTTTGCCTCATTGCATTGTCAGTGCTTTTAATTGGACTAATTTCAGTACGAGAACAAACAAATTAATGTTATTCCTTCTTTTTCAACAGGGTTCCTATCCAGACAGCAGCAGTAAATACACAGCTACTCTGGGACCGTTTAATCTGACCGCCAAGTCTTTGATGGGGAATGTAACATCTCCAATGAGAGTGGCGAAGGATGCTGCCTTCACTGTCACAGTTGACGTTCTGGATGCCATAACAAAGGCTAAAGTCAATGATGTGAACTGGAAGGTAAGATATTCATAATCGATGCACTCTCAATAATATTATACCATGGGAAGGGGTACTTCCATGCATGTACGGCAGGTGGAAAGTTGAGGGGGGGTGAGTGATATTTGCCCAAATTTCATGATCCATATTTTATGCCATGTCAAATCAAAATGCTTGGAAACAGCTGATAAATTTTTCACCCGATGAATCTACCATCTCCTTGCTCGAACTTCAGCCTTTTCTCACTTTTTTTTTGGGGGGGGGGGGGTTGACCCCCCTCTGATACACCTTTGGATATTTCAGTTTTTTTTTATGGTAAGAAAGGTAAGTTCAGCACATGAAATTTAAATGAAAGTGTGTGCCAACCCTCAGATTGGGTACTATAGCGTCAAAATTGCGATTAAAAAGTTTTCCTCCAAGCACCAAGCAAAAACAAATTCTTCGCACGCAAAAATGACTTTGTTCCTCTGGTAAAAACCACTCCGTTCCCCATTCCCCAAGTATAATCTGGTCTTCCTCTCACGAGTATATCACAATACATTATAACGTTCGCCGGCCCTGAGAGGTATGTGTCAGACCAAAGATAAATGACTGCTTATCTTATATTATCTACCATTTTTCTTTTCACCAGGGCCACAATTGGACTTGCACAGTTGCCTTGGAAGGGAGTGATGATTATGACGGAACTCTCCAAGCAGAAAAAACATACGCTGTTCCAAGGAATGGAACTATTAAGCTCGACAAATTGAAGCTGTCTAAGATTGGTCAGACGTTCTTGAAGGTAGGTAGGCCTACTACTAGGAATATTATTGCATGTTGACAAAAAATTTAAACTGGCATAGTGGCTGAGGCTCGTCTTCTCTTGAAGGCAAACACAATTGATCCTTAAGACCTTAACTCTTCCGATTTGAAAAAATTGTTAGTAGACAGAATTTATTTTTAGCTTATGGATAGACCGTCCCAACAGATTTCTGCCCATGCAGAAAAAGAAAAAATGTACACACAATTTCATCAAATTGACATAAAAAAGCCTTAATTGTGGCTCATTAAGTTCCTTCAAGGAGTCTTCTATTGTTGGTGTTGTGAAACTTACCAGTTGCCAAATCCATTCCCTCAAAAACCAGAGGTGTACTATAAAAACTGGGAAATCTCTTAAGGCAATATGGTATCCATCAGCCCCTTCAGAAATAAAACAGTAATGATCAACACAGAATTAAGATTTTTTATTCAATTCATAAACCAATCAGCCAGAATGATATGCCCTTTGTTTGTTTTCTTCAGTTGCGCCTCCTGTCCTCTCCCTCTGCCTTTGACTTGACAGCGGTGTCTGAAGCCATCAACATCGAACAAGCTTCTAGATTCTCCTGGCAGTCCATATTCAAGAAAATTATGAAGTTAAGATTCAAGCAAGATTTCAGCAAATTGACGGCCAGAAAAATGCGACGCTTAATAGCGATATTGAAGAATAAGTTGGCCAAGCGAGTTCCGAACGTCAGTTTGTCCGACTTCAAGCTGACCAATGGTAAGAGTGCTACTGTTTCATATAGTTCTATGACCGGAGTCATATGTACCTCATCATGTTATCTTATTTATACAACACAATCTTTTGGTTCCAACTAACAATTTAAAACCCCCAACGACTTCATTCATTGGCTCTTGGCTTCTTCTCATCCCTATTACGAGCCTACCCAATTGGGCAATTCCGTAAAGTCTGCTTTACCGATCAGACTCTTTAGCAGCTGGTGTTGCCCTACCACTACACATACTAACATGGTTCAACCGACGCCATGATAATTTGCCTTGTAGCTCAGCTCCTGTTGCACTTAGAGCTTTGGTTGATGGCTTGTTTGATATACCCCAATTACACGGCCTCATACCTGCCTAACAATGAAATAGCTGAGGTGTAAAGGCAGGGATACACAAGCCGCTAAAGTGTCTGAACTGTAAATCGGACTTTAACGGAATTGCCCCAAAGGGACCTAATGTAATTCAAGGGGTGCCGGAACAGGGGGGGGGGGGCAATTGCCCCTCCTGCCCTTGTCCAAGGGGGGCAAAGGTGCCCTTTAGATCCTAAAGAAAAAAAACATTATTTGGCCTTATTTTATTAATTTTAGGGACAAATTAGTAAGTATCTATATTCAAAATTATTCATGACTCTCTATTTAAATTTTGTCACATGAAATTGGCGCGAATATGATTTGCCCTTTTTCATCTGACTGCCCCTGCCGCCCGCAATTCCTTCTGGCACCTCTGTGTAATTCAAATAAGATTTTGCAGGGAGGGCTTGCCCCGTATCAAATTTCTTGTACATGTAGTTACAGTGCACATATGCCTATGTATCTTTCTCTGTTCCTATTTCATATGTTATTGTAGAGTACATGTCAAAGTGATTGTTACAGTAGACCTAGATTTATGCTGCAGCAAGATCTTATCATGTGCCATGTTACTAGTCAGGCACTGTGATATCTACCATCTTTAAATTTCTATTTATAATTTATTAATTATGTCATGTCACTTAGGCCACACACATAGGCGTACGGGACGCGCGATTTTTGGGGGGGTGAGCGACACTTGCCCGAATTTCGAGATCTAAATTTAATGCCATTTCAAATGAAATAGCCTGGAAATCACTAATTTAAAATAGTTTTTACCTAATCATCTGCCCAAATTTTTTAGCCTTTTTGCCCGAATCTTACTGTTTCCCAAACTTTTGGGGGGGCGACCGCCCCCCCTGCCCCCCCCTCCCATACGCCTATGGCCACACATAATTGATTCTTAGCTTCGCGGACCTGCCAACACAATAGATTTTCTGCCGATGGAAAAAAAAAAATTTTTTGTCCTACCGACCGACCCTAGAAAAAGTGCCTTGTGAGGATCCGAGAAGCTAAAGATCAATTATGTGTGGCCTTTTGTGTCTTAGTCGCTGTCCATATACATATATATTCTGTCTGAATCATGTCCTTTATGACAATTTCCTGTATATTATTCTTAAATTTATGATGCAGAGAAAGCTCATCATTTAATTCATGATCGATATATCATGTCGCAAGTCACTGTGATAATATCCATTGTGTTTATATTGCTATATTATCCATATATGTGAACATGTCATTATTCTGTCTGTATTGTGTTCTAATTGCTGCTTTCATATATATTCCATCATGTAACATGTCTCTTTGATGATATAATAATTAAGTCTTATTACCTATTCCATCTAATACCATCTTCCTAGGTGTGCTTATGTCAGATGCATGTGCTTATCCACGTCTTATCCAGTGATTCATATTTCATCCATGTACAGTATAATCCAAAATAAAGTAAGAACATTTCACGTCAGGAGTCCTTTACATCCTTTGGCCTTCGATCTCCTCCACACCCCGAATCTCCTTGCAAGTACCTTTCACTCCTCACCACAAATTAATCCCATCTCAAGAACACTATTCAGAAAGATTGAAATGTAATTGCAATAACCAAGGCTGGGCACACCAAGGTGCGGACTGGAGGCATTTTGGGCCCTGTGGCAAAATAAGTAAGGGGGTCCCCGAGGTTCCACCACCAGCATTATTTCAAAAGAGAAAAGGAAAATACTACAGCGTAATATAGTTTGGCAAAGAGTTATTAGGATGGGGCCCCACGTAAGAGGCTTCTCTCCAATTCAGATAATTGTGTTTAATCACGAAATCGTAAATCTGATGGTAAAGTTTTGCTCTACAGCTTTTTCAGGAATTTTTTTATTTTTATATAATTATCATGAATGGGCCCCCCCTGAGTGGATGGGCCCGTGGCAGATGCCACTCTGCCACATAGGCCAGTTCGCCCCTGGGCACACCATAAAAAAAAATCAAGCACAATTGAGATGATCCGAGTTTATTTTTCTTGTTTTAAAGTAGATTTAATCTGGGCAGACTGGCCTATTACGCAAAGTGGCGGCTGCCATGGGGTCCATCCGCTCGGGGGGGGGGGGGAGGGGGTCATGCAAAATACCAAAAAAGGAAAATTTCAAGAAAAAACACAATTTGGCGGTAAGGTTCATGATTGTGTGTCGCAACATGAATAAATGAAATGGACTGAACTCTTTCATGTGGGGGCTCCTGGCTTAATTTTAACTTTTTGCCAAATTACGCGTGCAGTATTTTGCTTTTTAAAGTTTAAATATCGCCGATGGTAGGGACGTGGGGACCCATTGAATTATTTTGCCACGGGACCAAAATGCCGCCAGTCCTCCCCTGGATTTAATGTACTTTTGAAAAGTAGGAAGTGATTCTGGGGTAGCCCCAAAGGTGCGAAAATGTAAAGTAGTAGCTGATTCGTCATAATTTAATTTGGTTTGTACTGTATAGCAACAAGTCATTTTGCTTCAATATCCCTACTGTGTATTTGCTGATCTCAAATTTCATACCATGCCCAATGTAATTTATAAGTAAGTGAAACAAGTGATGTTTGGCTGTTAAATAAATGTTAAACATGCTAAAAGACACTGCCTGTTGTCATATCAAGTGTCTGGCTGCCCATGCACTAAATTATATTATTTTATTTGTTTCATTGTTCATGTTTCAATTCATTGCATGTGGATAAATCTCACTAAATGTCACTGTTTCTTGTGTGCATGCTCCATGTGGTACCGTTCTGTGTGTCGTTGTTAGTAGTCAGTGTTTCCAATAAATCTATGTTTTTGCCATGTCAAAAGTCTCTTTGAACATTTCTTTTTTATCTACAGGTACAATGTATCATACCAAAGCCATTTTTACAAGCACATGTATGATTCTTGCCAATTTCTGCTACTTTCCTAAATAGCCTACTAAGTGCATAAATAAAGGCCCACCTAATTTTTTTCGATGGGCGGGCAGGGGGTGGCTCACTCACTTTTACAAAATGCACAGATAATGTTCTTATAGTCACCTTTAAAATTGCCCTAAAATTTTTCATGGCAACCAAAAAATCCAAGGCTTCTGGGTCCATTAGCAACCCCAAGACCTTCTGCCATACACAGCACATAATTTTAGAAACAATCAATGGTGCAAAAAAATTAGGTCCCTAGTGGAAAAAATGATATTTTGCAGCTGGCCTTGTGCGCCACCTTCTGGATAGTAGTAGATAAAAAACAGGAATTTGGGTAGCAGGACAACGTTCTGTGGGATTTCTATGCTGGCCTGCATCTGGGAATCCACATTTTACTTGTAACCATGAAAGTCTCTGATTGGCCACTTTGTCAAATGACCGATATCAGACAGAGCAGGAAACGGACACCTCAAGAGAAAATTCCACCTTCTTCAGCTGTTATCAAATGTGCATAATCAAGTTACTCTATGTGTGTCCATTCCCTGCCCTGCTCTTAAATCTTGATTAAAGATTCCATAATGTTATGATCCCCCTTGGTGTGATGATTTTTTTTTTCACACAGTAAAGCAATGTACCTTAGTGGCTGAGTGCATTGCATGCTGGCCTTGTAATTTTGAGGTCCAGGGTTCGATTCTGCTGCATGGCAGTACTTGAAAGCTAAATTTAGTACTGTCAGGGAGCCATCTAGTGTTAGACATGCCCAAAAGTGGCCAAGCATATGGAACTCAGTTAGCATTGAAACTCCCACCTCATTGTTCTATGTGTGCACAGTTATGCTGTTCAAGCCTCAGCGTCGTCAGTTCCACCTACTTAAAAAACATGTTTCCTATCTATGCCTGAAAGTCCCATAATCATAAAAACAACTGTTGTACAGCTCAGCCAAATGTTTCATTTGTGCAGTGAGTCAATAAAGGCTTTTCTGTCTCATCAGAATTTCTAGTTCCCCGTGGCCTAATTGGTAAGTGCGCTTGTCAACTGGCTTTGAGAGCGTGGGTTCTAATCTCACTCCGGCAGAGCATTTTTTAAGGATTTTCGACTGGGAGACCAACGGAACTTCGTAGAGCGCCGTGATGCACCGCATCAATATAGTACAAAATTATCAAAATTCCATAAGATATTTTTATATAGTAATAATGCTTGCAAATGGGGTTGGAACTGTTTAACTGACTGCTAATTTAGGACTTGGGCTGATTTTCCCCAAAACAAGATTGACTGATTTAAAATTAATGAAAATTGTAAATCAGAAAGATGACATAAGCAGAATATTAGTTGTAAAGACAGTGAAGAATATTTTTGATATGGAAAGAAGACATTTTGCTTTAAATACTGCCAAAAAACCTCAAATTATGAAAACCCAAATGTGATGTTGATTAGAGAGATAAAAATACGTAGTTGGTTTCATCCAAGTTTATTCAACGCAAAAGTAGTTGTTTGGTGAATCTGAATACAAAAATAAGAAAACACAATAAGTTACCTTGTAACTATAATGGTGGCTGAATTGTGAAGAAATGAACTAAATTGACAATATATTTAATTAAACTTACAAATCTTTGGACCACTGTAAAACGGTTAAACTCTGGCGCACAAGGTATCAAAGTAGCATCTGAAAGTGGGTATTTAGAACTGATAAAAGCTAGCTAACTAAAGACAAGCTTACATACATGATACAGTGTGAATTAACAAGCAAGAAAAATCTAATAGTGTGAATCTACTGTTCATGTACATGTAGGCCTATATTAGAATTACTGTAAAGATTACTTTCATGTAGGTTGTACAAATATAAGATAACATAATATCTAATACAAAATAAATTAATGAAACTAACCTTTTTTATCCATGAAGTGACAAGTATTTAAACCATGTTGAATATTCTCTCAAAGATATTAGCTGAATGCCAGTTAGGAAATTGAAATTAACCACAACACATTTGTATGTTTGCCCTAACAAGATAGCTGTTAAACACACTAAAGGAAATGTACAGTGAAGGGTGTTGTGGAAGCTAACATGTTGACACTTTCTAACTGTCAACCACTAGTTACAACCAACACATTAATCAAAATTGAAAACATTGAACAACAAATGATTGTATGAAATTGAGAACAACATAATCATTAGAAATTGATGAAATTATTATTGACAGTGTACACTGGAGATAACACTCAGGGAAAATTTGTCTCCCAGTGATACCATTTTGGTAATGACTGGGAGACCAAATCTGTTCACTGGGAGACCATTTGGTCTCCCAGTTACCATGTTAAAAAATGCCCTGCACTCCGGGAATTCACTTTAGTCCGAGCCCATGGGACATTATTAGGAGGTGGGTTGTATCCAGTATTCTATGCTGGGGCAACTGAAAGAACTTGGGCATCCCTGAATTAATCGGGTATGTGCCAGACTCTTCAGTCTTCTCATCTCATCATCATATGGCGGTCGCCTTCCTTGATATAGCCCACTAAGGTTCTGCAGAGGCGTAAAACACAAACAAACAAACAAATCAGAATTTCTACATTTACTGGTAATCAGAGCAGCCCAGCATTTTAAGTACATGTATTGATTTTCCAGATGGTGAAGAGCCTGCAATAAGATTATTTTTTTCTTAATTCTCATAAACCAAAAAAGACATGGAATGAACCTTGACAGTCTGAAAATGTTTAATCCAAAAAAAGTGTGTTACTTAATTTAGCTTCTTAATATATAAACTAAGTATTGGAATTCTTCAATAGATTGCTACGGTACTCTTGCCACCCTGAAGTGGATTATCATGAAGTTCCATTAGAGACAAAATCATCAAATTGCACTTTCATAAATGTCTAAGAGAATAGCAGAAATTGCTTCGGAATCTTCAGAAAATTCATAGAAAATAATAGCCGAAAATTCGCATATGATCTTTAAAAGTTCTAGTATAAGATTTTCTTTTAAAAAATCTGAGGCTACGTAAGGTGGAAATTTCTGAGGATTCTCTAATTGTTTTTCTATTTCATGATTTTACTGAAATTTTCTGCCGAAATCTCAGTAAATTCTGCTATTTAGGGCAATTCTGTAAAATCTGATTCACAGATTTGACACTTTCGCAGCTTGTGTAGCCCTACTATTGAACGTCAGCTATTTCATTGTTATTACAGATCTTGTATAAGTGTGCCATGTTCTTTTCAACTGCCACAGTGCTCTTGCGATGTCAGCATCAGCATAATGATTTCACAGTTGGTATAGTCGCAGTTTCAGCTGTGTCACTTGGAACCCATACTGATCACACCATTACAAATTCACACATAAGCTGTTAGATTGTTACTCAACATTGATTATTCAGTTTGATGTTTTGAATAAATCCAAAAGTTACAGTATCCAGCTATATATAATTCATGGATTTTGTGTATAACTGCTATCAGTTTTAGCACTTTTACAACAAAACAAATTCATTCACTCTCACATTGGTCTGAGAGGCAAAAATAATATACTCAGGAACCATACAGAATTTAAGACCTAAGGGGGGGGGGTTTGCTTGGGGCATCCTTATCACTGATTTCCAATAATGTTTATTTGATGATCGAATTCTTAGCCTCCTTGTCTGGTCTTTTCCCTAATTTTTGGGGAGCAACTACCCCCCCCCCCCATCCATTTCTCGTCCTCTGGTACGCCCATTCAACACTACCACGTTCACTTCCGAAAAATCTCCCCATCATCCCCATTCTAGTCATCAATTCTGAACAGTTTCTTTGGCGCAAATCTCACCTAAAGGGCTGAAAAGCCACAAGGTGCTGCCCTCAATGAGAAATTTCACAACAGGACACCATGAATGTCCATGATGGATCAAGCAAGTGGCTCAAACATATCAGTTTCACCTGCTCCAACTGAATCAAACAACCATACCAATGAATGCAGATTAATCAATTGTCATTCACACTTAGGCAGCCCATAAGCCTGACTTGTTGGTAGCAGTTGGAATCAACACTCAAGCTTGGAATGCCAATAGCGATGTCAGTATTGCAGTACTGACATCATCTGGGCATATATTCACATGGAACACGGCACACTTATACGAGATCTGTAATAACCAGGGATGAGGCCAGATAATAGGGATAACAGACAAGCCCTCAACCAAAGCTTCAAGTGCAACAGGAGTTTAGCTATTGCAAAATGTCATGTTGTCTGACGATCACTGTGTATGTCTGACGCAAATGTTTAGCATTCAAATGCAAATGCAAATGCAAATACATTTGCATTTTTCCAAAAGCAGTTAAATGCGGATTCAAATGTGACATTTGCAAATGCAAATGCATTTGCATTTGTACCCAACCCAGATCATCTGATACTGCTTTTTGTTCTGGATCGGCACTGATACCGATCCTTAGTATCGGAACGGTTCATCCCTAAATTTTGAGATTCTCTCTCTAAATTCTTCACTCATACCAATTTTTGCTATTCTCTTTAAATTTTAATAGTAAACAGCAACTATGTCCAGTTGCTATAACCAATAACTAGCAGTAAGCCTGTGCTACCTGTAGAATTACGTAGTTGGAAAGACGTATAAATTATACTGAGATGCAGAAATACCAAATTTCCCAAGAAATATAACCTGATGCTCAAAGAAAGCGAGAAACTGGCAGAGAACTTGTAGGTGCTGCCCTCTTGTGTATTGTATAAGAATTAGCTTAAAAGTAATTATAATTAATTCGAGCATTTTGAGAAGTGTGATAGGCCCCAACCTTGAGTGGCCAGGGAAGGTACAGGGAAAATTATAAGGTGAAACATTAAGTATAACTTGAGATAATTCCCGGATCTTATCATTTTAATTGTGAGATGTTGTATATCTTCTTTTTTGCAGTCAAGAAAAAAGACAAAGATGGTGTTGAAGCATTTTCATCCCCTCCACCCCAAGACAAGAAGCAAGGAAGTTCACTGTCGATCGGAAGCAACAAGGTTCATCCTGAAAAAGCTTAGATATTTCAAAGTGACATGAAGCTAACAATGCATGTGTATACACAGGTACTGGTTTAGTTTTCATTCAAGTGGTAATGTAGAGATATATGTAAGTTTCTAAATTGAAATAGCCAAATTTAAAAATGTAAAGTCACTACGAAAAGCTGTAAAATGAACCAATGGTACCGTGCATGCATAATGAAGCATATAAATATAGATCTGTACAGTGTATTTGTAATATTATTTTATAACATTCTGATATCATCAGACGTTTAAGAAAAAATTTAATCCAAAACTATGCAACTATTTAATCCAAAATACCAAATGGTGAAAATCAATGTTGATTTTTTTTTTACGTAAAGGTTAAAATGATAAAATCAACGATTTGGAGAAACACTTTGCAAAATATTTTTTATTATATGAAGTCAGGTCCATCTGGTGAGAGAATACTGTTTGTATATTCAGATTATTAGCTGTTTTGTGAGTGTCTTTGATTATTTATATATATTAAAAAAAAATAATGCTAGTTTTTAACACTGTAGTCATTTATATTTTGGAGTTTTTTTACCTGTTGACACTAAAATGTATTGTTCAATGTCTGTGATATTATTTTTCTGTGATTTAATTAGTAGTTCACTTTGAAATACTGTGATATTGTTACACAAATTTGACTTATATAATAATGTTATGTTAAGTTTGTTCGATGCAAATTCTTAGAACAAATCTGATTATTATAGTCCGGTGGTGATGGGGCGTAAAACACAAACTCACTCACTCACTCACTGATTATTAAGGCCTGGCAGCCTGGCAAAAATCTGTTTGGCTAAACTACAAGTTTTAGAAGTTTTGCTTATCGCGATGACAATTCACAATGATCGGAGAGTTCCAACGTACATGTTTGGTCGAGGTACCAGTCAGGGAAATATTTTGTATCTGCAGATTGTAAATTGTTGAAATTATAAGATTATACTGAAGTTAATTGTTATATGCCCAATATTTTGTGAAGTTTGTTATCTCATAACTTTTATAGTGATAGTTTATTTACACAGTTATTACACAGCATGATTTAATAATTTTATAGTGGCTACACTGTGATTGTATGGTATAATGTGTAGTTTGCTGCAAAAAAACTGAGTGAAATAATAATACACATACGGAAGCTTCACATTTTGTAATTGTTTACATTTTTAGCGATTTTACAAAAACTTTGTAAAAGACAAATGACAAAATGACATCCATGGACCATGGTTTACATTTGAAATTGATATTTAAATTGTATGAAACTGTAATTCTCACCAATACACATTTTGTAATATTATTTTATTAAAACTTTTTGAAATGGGCCTCCACATAACACAATTGAACAATGACAAATGAGAAAATTTACTTTAAATGATGCTATATTTCTAGATACACATTTTAGGACTGGAAAAAAAAAATTATTTGGCTGGACATTATATAAATAATTATCATTTTTATTTACAAATATATTTACATAATACACATTGCATGACATAAACACACATTTTTATTGATGGAGCAATATTTATCTTATGAGAAATGCATATATATATAAATAAATTAAAATGTTCAATTGTTAAACCATTTGGAATAATCACCAAATGAGATTTGGCAAATGTTCCCTCATACTTTTTGTAATTGCACATAAATATTTACTTTTCTACAATTGCAATAAAGAAATCATCCACAATTTTGAATGCTTGTATGTAAAATTTATTATAATATCCACAAAAATTACGGCTTTTTATCTAATATATATATTTAGGCCACACATAGGCCTAATTTTAATTGATCTTTAGCTTCTCGGATCCTCTCAAGGCACTTTTTCTAGGTTCGGTCGGTAGGACAAAAAAAAAAGTAAAAAAATTTTTTTTATAATGTCAAAAAACAATTTTATTTTATTTTTTCAATTTTTTTTTTCCATCGGCAGGAAATCAATAGTGTCGGCAGGTCCGCGAAGCTAAGAATCAATTATGTGTGGCCTTATGCAGCAATGTTTGCAAACGATAAACTACACAAATTTCTGAAAGGGGCTCAACTTAGCTGTTCATAGATATATTCGTTGCTTGTCTTGTCCATAACATCCACAGCTAGCCATGTCCATTCAGAAATTAGTGTACACTAAAAGCTCTCAGCCCCCTTGCATAAACAAGAAGGATTGTGGCTATGTATACTATGTATACTATGTATACCTGTGTATACCTATGTATACCTATGTATACCTATGGATAGATATGGATAGCTGTGGATAGATATGGATAGATATGGATAGATCGGCAGGAAATCAATAGTGTCGGCAGTTCCGCGAAGCTAAGAATCAATTATTTGTGGCCTTATGCAGCAATGTTTGCAAACGATAAACTACACAAATTTCTGTAAGTGGCTCAACTTCATAGATATATTCATTGTCTTGTCCATAACATCCACAGCTAGCCATGTCCATTCAGAAATTAGTGTACACTAAAAGCTCTCAGCCCCCTTGCATAAACAAGAAGGATTGTGGCTATGTATACTATGTATACCTGTGTATACCTATGTATACCTATGTATACCTATGGACAGATATGGATAGCTGTGGATAGATACACAGATAGCTATGGCTAGCTATGGATATATATAGCTAAGTTAAGCTTCATATGGGTATGGTTAAATAGCTAAGGCTGGATTTTAAAAAAAAAGTCTCTTTTAAAAATGTGTACTGTTTGTGCCTTAAGAAATTAATAAGAAATGATTTGTAAAAAGAAAACATGTCTGCTGCAGAAAATTCAAGCATACAGTGTATTGCTTTGCTTAGCAAGTGCAAATTCTTTCTAAAGGTGTATTTCTTCAGGCAGCATATATCAATTTCAACAATTTATTTCTAGGCCTATAGCTCATTTTATACAACATGAGATGAGTGTTGATTATGACACGAGGTCATAACTTTGTTTGGTAGCAGAATAATCTTTTCTCAAAGTTAAAATCATGAAAAATCCATTCAATACGCAGAATAGCCACACTTTCTACCTGAATCAGAGAGCAGGACACTGCCAAAGAACAATTAAGATATCAGAGCGAAGTTGTTTTCGTTGAACACAGTAGCTTTAAGATAAATCCCAAGTGTCATACGAATGTTACAATGGCCCATGATGACACATTGATATCACATTGATGTAGAGGCCAACATGGTTGCTTTATCGTTCACTTGAGTTGCACGCAAACACAATGTACGTAACACGATGTGGGAAAAGTTTCATGAAGTACTCAATAGTCGAGTCAAAATGGAGTTTAACCTAGACATAATTGCAACACGAGCAATTTCAATTGTATATATACCAGGAAATTCTGCAGATTATGAAAATAATACTCATTTTTGCGTGGCGGTGGTGGAAAATCTTCAAAAATGCGTTTCCATGGCAACAAGTCTATGGCAGATTTCACGAAAAGTGCTCTTAAAAGGTACCTTAAACTTTCCAACCCTTTTGTTATCTCTCTGTTGCTTCCTGAAGCAAGTAAACCTATTACTAAGTATATCTGTGAGGTAATGAATAAATATCAATAAAATATTCCTCAAATATGTAGCTTTTTCATCTTAAAAAGATATTTTTTTATGCCTCATGAGGACAATTTTGGACGACCAAAGTTACTGGTGATCTGACATGCTTACTTAGGCACTCTGTGGAATCTGCTAAAACCAATTCAGGAAAATGTAATGGTATGTGATTGATAAAAAACATCTTGAAAATTATTTTGGAACCATTTTTAATTGTCTTGGTCATTATAAAACTTGAAAAAAAAAATAATAAAAACACACTGCTAATGTAACTCGATTCCGTCTTAGGACACTGAGGTTACATTAGCAACTTTTACATGGAAATTTTTCTGTGTTCCTGCTACTTATGCCAATTTCAAACATGAAATTATAATATTTTATTGAAAAACGTGTCTTATTTGCCTATTTACATCACCAAAAACATAAACGACTGGGTGTGGTACCTGTTTCTTTATTGCTAATGTAACTGCAATTTTGCATTCGTCCATTTCATAGTGTTACATTAGCAAAATGTGTACACAAAAATTACGTTAAAAAAACACATGATTAGATCTCAAATTTTTTCTGAACTGAAAGCCAGTTCTCCCAAGAGCAGGCCAGGGGTGGTACCATGCTGGTGACTTAATTTATATTGCAGTAGGACCAGCACAAAAAATTCCGTCCTACATCATTCATTGTTGTTACATTAGCACAAGGCCATATTTTTAGCCACTCTGACCTACCAATCCAACAGAAAAGATTGTTTACCCATGATTTCATTTAACGGATTGACACAATAAAAGAGTTAGATTTCAGCTTTTTTTTGTCCTGCCAGCTATCCTCAGAAGAAGCACCCTGAGAAAATCTGAGAATCTACGAATCGATTATGTCTGGCCTTTTCAGTATTGTGCTAATGTAACTTGTGGACAAGTTGTGGTAAGTCATTTTGCAGCTTTTTCGTGAAATCTGCCCTATATCAAAATAAATAGATGTTTCTGAGCTAAAAAGCTGCCTAGCATTGACAGATATTATGATATTTGCAATCTGATGGTACAGTTTGATTAGGTATAAGATCGCCGGTTATCAAAAATTATAATCTATTTGAACATGCAATTTCCTTGGTTGCCATGGTAACATACTTGCATAACAAAATCAGGATTTTTTTCTATCGTGATGAATGAAGTTTTGCTTTATTCAGCTGTTATTATCATTGTGGAAATGGTAATGTGACTGTTAAATATGCTATACTCTGGGCTTTTCAAAAATATCATGTATGGGTCTGAGGCTTTGTTACTTTTCAGGAAAATGTTGCCTTAGTAACACAAGTCTTAGATTTTTCAAAATACCCTTGAAGATTATTATTGCTTCTGTTGAATTGTAAGATAAAGGCTAGCAGTAATTTCTTTCAGAATGACTTAAAATCTATAATCTAGATCATAGATACATCCTTAATTTTAATTTTAACAGTTTGGTTGCCATGGAAACGTGTAAAAACTACAAATATTATATATTTTTTAGATATACAAGATTTTTCCACATTTTCCTATGACATTTCCTTAGATAATGAAGTAGCAAGTTGGTTAACATGTTGAACAATGTGAGAACATAATTTTGTATGGCAGCCAAGACCGAAATATTGTTTTTCTGCTTAGCAACCAGACAAAAATAAGACTTTACTGCTTGTAGGTCGTGTCTGAAGAACAAAGACGAGCAACAACTCATACATTAGGTTGAAAATTGATGACTTTCAGCTTAAATGCATGTAAGAGAACAAAAACGTCACTTTTAAAATGAATTGGAATAATAATATTCCCAAATATGGAGCTTCTACCAGAAATCTGCCTTTTCAAAAGTGCTATTTTGAGGATTTTTGGTATTTTCTTATGGGTTTGTCTCCCCATTTCAGTACAAATATTGAGGCTGTGTGTCAGTTCGCATTTTGTAGCTTTTAAAATGTACATATGGTGTGGTAACCAAGGCATAAATATTGTTTTTTTGCTTAGCAACCACACAAAAACGTTAGTAAAGACAGTTTAAACTGTTGTCCAATTAGTGGATTTTAGTGCATGAAATGAAACAGAGTGTGCATTTCTGGATAAAGCGTGAAATTTGGCAGAGGGGTAAATAAGACCAAGAGGAACACTATTTTGATGGAAACAGTTTGGCACATCCTTGCTTCCATCCGCAATCTTGGATTTCAAAATGGCTGCCATTCTTTTCATCAATATCTCAGTAACTAAAGCAGGTAGAATGTTTATTTCAGTTTCTATAGTCTTGTAATTAAATCAGAAATACATATTGGCCATTTTGGAAGTGCTAAGATGGTGGCCATATTGATTTTCAAGATGGCTGCCTCTGATTTTGGGATCAATAAATAAGATTAACTGACTATTATGAGATGGAAGGGCAGCCACATTGCATTTTACAATATGGCTGCCTTGTGTAGTTGATAAGTCTTTATATCTCAAAATATTAAATAGATAGAAACAGGATTTCAGTGACTCTCTCTTTTACATTTAGGTCAATGCATCTGATTCACTAAAAGTTTAAAATGTAGGATGCAGCCATATTTTCAAGATGGCTATATTATTCACTTGATTTCTTTTTCATCTTTAAAGCTAAAATGACAATGATTTCATGACTGTACTCTCTATTTTGGATCAACGGACATAACAAATCATTCATTTATGTGATGGGATATGAGTAGAGTGCTATAGACATAGATAACTTCAGCCCTTTAAGTCCAGTTCTGAGTGCTCAAGAGGATTATCATGAAGTCTATTTCTCTATTGTTATAAGAAAATAGAAAAAATATGCAATGATTATTTCATTGGCTAAACACATATTTTCAGGCTGCGGGATGCGGAAGAAATAGCACAACTGCATTTTTATTTCAGGACAGAGTAGTGTCACATTTTAACATCAATTATTAAGATCAAATTATTTCATTTAATTTTCAAACCTTTGTCAAATAACCATGAGATATATAATGCATCTGATTTGATTGAAACAAAAAAGCTGGTAGCCACCAAATTTCAAGGTGAACTTGCAGTTGTTGCAAGACTATATTTTGTCAATTACCTACATATTATTGGCTGTCCATTGAATCCCGCTATATTAGGGTGTGTCAATTTTTAATTTATTTGCAAATTCAAAAAGCACTAGGGCCTAAAATGTGCGTTTTGACCTGTAGAATACAAACCTGTTCTCGAAATGACGATACGACAATTCTTACCTACTTCAATTTTATTTCAGAGTTTTAATGTTTTTTTACGTTTTCGACTATTTTCGCTAATCCGCGGTTCTCTATAACTTTGTTAGTATTTGTCATACAACATTCTAAATGACATGGTTGGAAAGCTCACAAAAAGAGCTTCATTTTGCATACCAACATCAATGGTCTAGGACGATATCTTGACTCCTACTGCTCTTTGGCCTCCATTTTTTAGACATGAAAATGTTGCAGACAGTCTAATCCCGTCAAAAATAGGTTTTTGAATTTTTTTTTTCACTGATAATTGCAATGATGCACTTTCTCAAAGTTCCAGAATGACAAAATATAAAAACTTTTTGATTTTTTACCATGGGAGTGCCTGGCTTGTAAGCGATGAAGTTGTATTGTTAAAGTTAGTTTAAAACTAAAAATGTGAGATGGGGTCTGCTGCATTTCATGTCATATCTTCCTCAGAATTTATTGCAGGGCAACATGAGTGGTACCACATGAAAGAAAATATTCTTAGCATTGTCATGGTACCAGTGATGTTGTCCTGTTATTAATTCTTATGAAGTTAAAATATGAAATATAACAGCACCGCCCTGATTTATTTCAATACTTCTAACAAAATGTATCATTAAAACTTCCAAGCTCATAAAGTAGGATTTTCCATGGTCAAAAATTCTTAAAATATTTTTTTGCTTATTCTGGAACTTAGAGGAAGTGCATCACTGCAATTATCAGTGAAAAAAAAATTCAAAAGCCTTTTTTTGACGGGATTAGACTGTCTGCAACATTTTCATTTCTAAAAAATGGAGGCCAAAGAGCAGTAGGAGTCAAGATATCGTCCTAGACCATTGATGTTGGTATGCAAAATGAAGCTCTTTTTGTGAGCTTTCCAACCATGTCAATTAGAATGTTGTATGACAAATACTGACAAAGTTATAGAGAACCGCGGATTGGCGAAAATAGTCGAAAACGAAAAAAAACATTAAAACTTTGAACCAAAATTGAAGTAGGTAAGAATTGTCGTATCGTCATTTCGAGAACAGATTTGGATTCTCCAGGTCAAAACGCACATTTTGGGCACTAGCGCTTTTTGAATTTGCATAAACATTAAAAATTGACACACCCTATCGCTATATTTCAAGAATATGCCAAATCAATAATCTAGCCTTTTTTAAGAGAGACACTTCAATTGTTGCCTTTTATATCAAAACAAGTAGAAGTAATCGAATAGCTTGAGATATAGCTCAACTTTCGAATAGCTCGAGATATACATGTAGCTCAACTTTCTGCCACTTCTGCATGTGCACAAGTTAAGAAAAGTTGGAGTGATGATCCTGACATATCTACCAGTCTGTCATATGTCTCAATGTCATCATAATGCATACAACCACATTGCACTGAAACAATAGGTCATTTATTTAATACTTGACAATTTAGATTAGGGGAAACCAGGTCGGAGTCATTTGAAAATAACTTAATCTTTCATAATTCTTACCTTGGAAATAACTTAATCTTTCAAACTTCTTGCCTTGGTGTAGATTTAAAGGTTTCCGGACAAAGTTAAATTATGCTTAAAACTGGAAAAGGTCTCTGGGACTTCCTAGGAGCTTTGGTTTGAATTTGGCTCATTTTACTGCTATCCCTCAACATTTTTATGAGAATCTTCCCAAGTCCTCTCCATTCTTTTAGTGGAAGCAATGAACATTTGAATTGGAGACATCATCTAGAGTCAACAAAACAATCAATCCTTGTTTGCGTCTTCACAAATGACCATAAAAGGCTTCAAAGGCATGACCGGTTGTAAAACTTCAACTGTATACACCGGGATGCTGCCAATTGTGCATCATGGTACTTTTTGTATAAACATCTATCATTCCTCCAAAGACATATGTAGCAAGTGAAGTAGCCTTGGTCAGGTATCTGAACTTAGTTTATGGAACACACCTTGTGGATTCATTTGGAAAAGTGTAACTATGAGTGTGACTATATCTGTTAGTCACAAACAAAAGTGCAGAGATTGCATGTGCATTGGGCTGCTTTGAGGCTTAGTATTCACATGGAAATGGAAGGTTCCAGAAGTTGGGCTATGTCTTAAGACATTCCATTCCTTCTGCGTGCCTTAATTAGAAGTAAAAAGCAACCTTAAAATGAGCCTCTCTCGAAAGAAACACGCGGGTGCAGGCTGGGATTCGTCGGCCCGCACAGAGCTCTATCGACTATTTATTTGGAATATTCTTGAAAAAACAAATTTATGGCCAAAGATCTACAGATCATCCAACTCCTATCAACTCCACTAAATGAATATACAAATTAAGTAATAAATGAGTTTGTCAAAATATTGAATAAGTATGCAATGTATTTCAGTGTGTCTAAACTTCAATTCAAAATGTTATCCCTCATGACGATTCGAAAGAGAAATTTCATGTTTTTCCATTGTCTACTTTTTGTCATTCAGAAAAATGTATGTACATCCAGTGAAAGTACCAAGTGCTGCATTTAGGCCTATTCCATTTCTTTCCACCAAAGAATTTTAACAGCCTTCAATTTGAGGGAACAGTGTCGGATCCAGACATGGTAGTCTACTGGCAGCATAGTTACACCTAATCTGTCTTGACATACACGGGTGTGCTTAATCAATAATCACACGTATTGAATTTAAAATTATGGTTTAATTTAAGTGAAAGTTTGAGCCCCTTAACCCCCAATTTAAGATCCATGTACCATTGGTTATATTACACCCCAACAACCCCTCCAACTCATGGCCCTATCTCATAAAGTAATTTCATTTTTGATTCATTGACTGCAAAAATTAATTGTACTGCCTTGTAATAATACAATTGCTTAGAGCTATTTATGCTTTTGAAAAACTTGAATTATGGCTGCCACCCTACTTCTAAAACTATCAGTGTTAGTGAATCGGATGCATTGACCAAAAAGTGGGGAAGAGTCACTGAAAAAATGTTTCTAGCTATTTTAGTTCCTACATTACGGAGGACACTTAATTAAACATGGTGGCCATATTGAAAAATCCAGAATGGCCACCATAGCATCGCAACTAAGAGTTAGTTAATCGGATTTCTTGACCACAAACACAGGGTATAGCCGCTGAAATGGACTCCCTAACTAAAGTAGTTTCAAAAATATGGCAATAAACCTTTTTTCAGAGGCAGCCATCTTGAAAATCACTATGGCCGCCATATTAGCACTTCCAAAATATCCAATTTGTATTTCTGATTTATTTACAGGACTATAGCCACTGAAATGAACATTCTACCTGCCTTAGTTAATGAGATATTGATGAAAGGAGGTTCAGAATGGTGGCCATTTTGAAATCCAAGATGGCAGATGGAAGCAAGGAAGTGCCAAACTGTTTCCATCAAAATAGGGTTCCTCTTGGTCTTATTTACCCCTCTGCCAAATTTCACGCTTTATCCGGAAATGCACACTCTGTTTCATTTCATGCACTAACATTCACTAATTGGACAACAGTTTAAACTGTCTTTACAACCGTTTTTGTGTGGTTGCTAAGCAAAAAAACAATATTTATGCCTTGGTTACCACACCATATGTACATTTTAAAAGCTACAAAATGCGAACTGACTCACAGCCTCAATATTTGTACTGAAATGGGAGACAAAATAAGAAAATACTAATAATCCTCAAAATAGCACTTTTGAATGGCAGATCTCTTGTAGAAGCTCCATATATGGGGGAATATCATTATTCCAATTCATTCTAAAAGTTATATTTTTGTTCTCTTACATGCATTTAGGCTGAAAGACATAATCTGCAGAATTTTCTGGTATATATACAATTGCATCATCCCAAGTCATACCATGACAAAATGGCCCATAACCTTTGCTAATTCGTGAATACTTAATTAACTGACCCAGTTTTGGCTCAGGCAATCAGGGACTGCTACATCACAGTTTGAAATTGTTGCTTCTGTTTCACACGGTTACAAATGGAGAAATTGTGTATTGAAAGGTGCTATCACAGTTCCGAAAATTCCATTGAATTATGTATTTTCACAGTTCTGAAATGAAACTGTTTGAAAGTTTGCTTGTTTTACACTGTTTTTCTTAGTTGCCAGTAATCCTCTAAGTGTCCATAATCAGACTATATCTGCCTGCAAAATGCTTATGACCTAAATAAGCAGCCAATCACAGAAGAGGTTGGAAATAGCAGAAAGCCCTGTCCATTTTAGCAGGGCTTGCGTGGGGAGGATGATACAATTGAAATTGCTCGTGTTGCAATTATGTCTAGGTTTAAAGCATTTTGGGCTAGAATGACTGGACTACAATGGTCAGTTTATCCTTCAAATATACCATTCAACTTGCAACTTTCACATTACTTTGCACTTATCCATGTGATCTTTTATCCCTTTTCTCTTTTTCTTAGTGCTCATATCAAGTTGATCGCAAGACCTGTTGTTTTGGCTATTCGCCATTTTGTCGTTCGTCTTGTTGTCCAATTTCACTGCATAGTCGCTGGAGGCATACATCACTAAACTTCTCCGGTGTTCTTTTATAACTTTGATGACATCATCATTTCCTGCAGATGTCGCCACTGTCTCTGGTTTCTGTTTTGAATGGTCCTTCACAGAGAGCAGTGCGCCTCTGTTGAGTAAACACTGAACTATCTTCGTCTGGCCGCACCGGCAGGCAACGTGAAGAGGAGTTTGGCCGATGTGGTTGCATTTATTTACCTGAAAGAAATCAATATTTGAATACATATATGTATGAGAGTTTTCTGGTGAAGGAAAGATATTTGAGACCATCTTGACATTGCGTATTCATTAGGGGTCTATACCGGTTCAGTAAATACGGCCATACCGGTACAGTCTGGGCGGTTCCTGTACCGGTTTTCAAAGAAGCACTTTCGGTTCGGTTCAATAATGCTATATCCAGCTAAAAAAACTCGTTTTATTGACGAGATTTGACAGAAAATTTCCACAAAATCATGAAATGAACTCGAGCTCTTCATCATCTTGACGTCCGCTCTGATGCGAGATCGACTTTCCGGGCCAAAAATTCGGTTTTTCGGGATGGTATTTCTAAAATGCGGATCGGGCCCGAATTTGCGGACCGACGGTACGAATCGTGTATCGATCAAGTGTATCGATAATATGGATTGTATCGAAAGTCCGCTACGATATAGAGCCCTAGTATTCATGACAGCTCACCATAATGACTCGACTGGTAAAAGCCAAATTAGGGTGTAAGCGCTTCGTAAATACTGTTAAAATACACCCTTTTGGCTTTCACCCGTTGTATTAATTTATACGCCATCTAACTTCTTAATCCAAGACAATATTTTGGCCCAAAATTCATAATTTAAATTTTTTTATTCAATCTCATTAACTGAACATTTTAGCCAAGAGGTCACATATTGACGACAATCAGTCACTGTGTATTCTTAGGCCCACCACTTTAAAACGGCGTATTATTGGTACCCGCTCTTCCTCACTTAGAAATTTAACTTATTTTAAGTGAGAGGTTAATAGTCGTACTTACATCAGCACCATGGAAAACCAACAGCTTTACCAAATCTGAGTCACCTGATTCGGCAGCTAGGTGTAATGGAGTCTGGCCTATTGAATCACCGACATCACATTTTGCAAAATAGGCGACTAATAATCCTGTGACATGGACATTCCCATGATGAGCAGAAATATGAATTGGACGTTTTCCGTAATTGTCTGCAATATTAACGTCTGCCCCAGAAGTCAGCAGAGACCGGACGTTGATGTATAAGTCCGCTGCTACAGCTCGATGGAGTGCGCTTCTGCCATGCTGGAATAAATAGATTTGATATATCGGGTAAATTAATTTAAATGATTGATGGAATACAATATGTCACAGAAGATTTTGTGCAGATCTGAAACATGTGCCAATCCATAGGGACCGTTCAGAATTTATGACTGGTTGAATTTTGGCCGAGGGGGTACTAACTTTTCACACTTGAGTCGGGATTCGGAGTCGTGGAGTTCTGAGGTTTTTGGCTGGAGTCGGAGTCGAAATTTGACTTTCAGGTGGAGTCGGTGTCGAAAATTAAATTGGTGACTCCTGACTCCTTAAATTATAAATATAATTTACAAAAACACAGTTACAAAAATTTGAAATGTGTCCTAAATATTATACAAAATTTAGCTTCCTAAAAAAATGTACCTGTACAACATCCGGTGAAAATTTATATAACTACTTTTTCTCCACTCTTAACCGTGTAATATTTGTGTGAAATAATGCCGAAATGTGGCGTCCGGAGTCGGAGTCGTAATTCAGAAGATCTAGTCCGAGTCGTTTTTTTCAGAAAGCCGAAGGAGTCGGAGTCCAAGTCAGTTCATAATACTCTGAAGCCCTGACATGAACGTGACAAACTCACCAAATCGGGAATATCGACATCAATTTCTCGGTGCTCCAAGAGGAGGTTCATGATGTCGGAACGTCTTAATGTAGCAGCTACATGAATGGGACACCATCCCAAAATGTTCTTGCTGTTTATATCTGCTCCATGGTATAATAGTGTCCTGAAAATAAAATAGAAGCCTTTATCAGCCTGACAGCTTGACTTTCATAAGACCCGTCATATTTTTGCAGTAAGAAAATGTTTCAATGGCTTTTAGTAGGCTTGTTGTCCAAATTTTTATTGCCCTTGCTCTGCCCTAGTCAAGCAGATATAATTCTGACTTTTGGGTGGCTTAACAACGAAAGACAAAATGATCTACCCGCATATGATTATTCTCTAGAATCACAGACAGACAACCGTTTGCTATTATGCGAAACAACCTAGTTAATTATAAAATCTTAAATTTTTGACTAAAAACCAAGTCAGTTAATATGACATGGCCAGTATGCTATAATAATGTATAAGACATCCTGCTGTAAAATTACAAGCATTAAATGTTTAGCAATCAAAAGATTAGGATATTCTAGTAAAAAAAATGCGTAAAAAGAAATTGACTAAAACTGCCTGATCTAACGGAAAACTTAATGGATTGATTCCAAAAAATAGCACTTCTAAAGCTGTTGTGTATTCCTAATCACCTATGCCAAAGCTTGATAACAACAGTTTCCTCAATTCTTAAACTGAGAAGCTTAAAACATGCACTAAAGAATATCACAAACAATGGTATAACAAATGTTAGTCAAGGACAGAAACAGTAACTGTTATATTTTCATTGACTTGAGGTCCATTTGGATATCCACCAGAATGTGACCAGATATATGTTCAGAGAATATATCTTCAATGGTAGTTCCATAATTTACCTGGAAAGGAGACATAAGGAAAATACATACCTAAACTATACGATATTATATCGTATAATTATATCATTGTATTATTTTTTGTTGAAATACCGAAATCTGGACCCTTCGCTGTGTTCAGTAACACTTTGGTGTGCACCAATTTATATAGTTTGACGTTATGACAATGACGCTTGAAAGGGAATGTTGTACTAGTTAATCATAAAATCTTAAATTTTGGACTATAAACCAATTCAATTACAACATAACATAGCCAGTATGCTGTATTTATGTATTAGACATCCTAATGTGAAACTACAAGGATTAAATATTCAACAACCAAACGACTTGGGGATTCTAGTAAAAATGCACTAGTTATACTTTACTGAGACTGCCTAATCTCCCAGAAAACTTAAATGATTGATTCTAAATTTTTTATATGTTTATTACTTATACTATAAGGGAGCATACTGGCTATAATGCTAAGTTTGTTGTTATATGAGAACTAGCAAAATGTCAACAAACAAATCCTTAATTAGATCACTTGGTGAGTAGCTATAGTATATACACTGTGTACATGATTATTTGGGAGCGTATATTGATTTGATTTGTTAGCTTTTCCACACAACTCTTGGTATGCCAGGGAGTAAAGTTTGGCTGCATGGCATTGTGATATTTTGAGGGAAGTGGAATTTCACCAATAATAATTTGGTTATCACCCATGCACAGTGCACACTTTGGAAAGTTTGGAACTACAATTGGATGCTATCAAGAGGAGAATGCGAGAGTCTTTTCTGACATTTGAAGAATCCCCTCCTGGGGTATCTGTGTCTGGAACTGTTTTGGAAAGCAAAATTTTACTAGTTTAATTAACTCCTGTTCTCACTAAATCCAGAAATTTGTGGTAAAGCATTCATTCCTGCTGGAAATGTCGGGCATTACAAGGATTAATTAATGGCAAACTTTCCCTTATGACATTTCAAAGATGTTTTAGCAGCTTGGAAATTAATCAAGTATCATATCGCCGCAATAAGGCGATAACTTACTACCAACCTAAGACTAACTACGAAACAATCAGCACTATAAGATACAAGATGGATCGAAGCCTTCCAAGGACCGGTGGATGACTTACCAGGTCTTTACATCCATTATTTATGAAAATGCACTTGTAAAGCTAATCAGGACAGCCGTGCACCACCTTGATTTTGAATCCTTGAGATGTCGGCCATTATGCCATCTGAGTCGCTGACTCTTACATCATTTAGACGCAGGAAGGGAATTCCAACCACTTATGCCCTCTGGTCATTTTGAGATACGCTCCAGATACTATTCCGCGTGGTAAGGTAAGTTGTTTTTGTTATTGCTGCTCTTAACTTTCAAGCGCAGAATCATGTTTTATATGAAAATTTGGTATTTCGACTGCTGGAACTTTTTGGTGGGACAACTACAAATTACCAAAATGGTTTACTTGTTGGTGCAGTTGTGAAATCGCAGAAAGGTAAGTTTTCACAGCCGGTAAGTAATTAAGCTTATTTGGAAGTAAACTTTATTCACGGGGTGGTTTGTTACATTGAGATGATTAATCACCTTGTAAATTATTTTTATGTAGCCAGGCAAGAAGCTTTTTCAATGTAATACATAGGCTACCAGCAGGGGGGGGGGGAGCAATACTAAGATTTTGGTAAAAATTTTGAACAATTCACACAGATGATTAATGAATATTATTGAAAATCAATAGTTTCAATTTCCAAGTGATTTCATTTGACCGTATTTAATCTTTATCTTGAAATTTGGGAAAATATCTCTCTACCCCCCAAAAGTTGAATGTGGTGTTGTATCAGTACAACTCAAAATAAAGTGAGAAATTTTTCTGTCAGAAGTCCTCTGTTTACTTATTTTGTTCTCCTTTCTCCTCTCAACCCCAAATCTCCTTACACCTACCTTTGCACTGTGTACCGTTTGCTCTATGCGAAGCGACCCAGTTAAGGCTTCGGTTTGGCTTCAGTCAACACTTTTGACAGTTTGACAGGTGTATGTTACATCTTTCAAGTAAATTCAATCAAATTTCAATATAGCCAGTATGCTAGAATTGCTAGATTATATTCTCACGAATCCTATGCATATTTTTATATTTCAAAATATAGCTTGTGGTCAAATATTACATGATTCTAGTAAGAGGGACTTGAAATCAACCTGACTATTTTGTGTAATATTTGATAAAATTAGGTAAAAAAATCTAGCATACTGGCTATATTGAAATTTGATTGAATTTACTGATGTAGTTTGACTTAAGGCGTAACACACACCTGTCAAACTGTCAAAAGTGTTGACTGAAGCTAGATAGGAAGACCCACCTTCTCAGTGTTAGCTGAGAAGGATGGGAGACAAATCACTGGTTGAGAACTATACACCCGTGACAAGGATCGTGTCGCGGCAGTTTAGGGCCTATTCCCATCAAAAATAAAGGTATGGGCTGATAGGAAATGGTTTAAAATGTATTGTGTGCGATTTTCAGAATTTTCCTTTACTTTAAAGTGTCAAAATCGGCCAATTTTTAACAAAACTACCACTAAAAATGACAGAAGTTTTATGCTGAATGGAGGAGGCTTTGTACAAACAGATAACTGTTAATTAGAATGTTGTACAAACATAACATTACTGTTAATCAGTATGTTGTTCATGATTCACTTTTTCTGTTTGTGTTTTATGTTTTGAAATTAACAGCTTTGGACTGATACTTTTAGCATCAATCAAACTCAGTCAAGCATTTATCTGATTTGTGTGATTGGTTGCTTCAAATACACTTTGCTGAACAGTGATTGACTTAGACCACATTTGACAAGTTCAGATCGCATTTTGGTGGAATATATTTAATTCCAGCCCTCTTTATAGGCCTAAAGTGTTATTGTAATCAAGGTATATTTAAATAAATCTAATATATAGATCGGCTCAGATATAAAAGTATATAGGGACCCATATGGATGAATACTTGGATAGACAGATAGATAGATAGATACATATAGATACAGATAGATAGATAGATAGATAGATAGATAGATAGATAGATAGATAGACAGACAGCTAGATGCACAGACAGCTAGACAGACAGCTAGACAGATGGATAGACGAACAGATAGATAGATAGATAGATAGATAGATAGATAGATAGATAGATATGGTAAGTGCAGCCCTCTAAGGCCAGTTCTGGGCGCTCATGAGGGTTAATTGATGAGATGAGAAAGCGGGAAACCTCAACATGTTACACATTTACCCCATGTGAGGGATCTTTTACTTGCCCAGCACAAACATTGACACCAGGGGCCACCAATTTATTGAATTAAAGAGCGATTATCAGAGAAAATCAACCCTTGACCGGAATGTGGTACGTCACAGAATCGTTTTATATTTTGTGGGATGGAAGTACTATGGCATGAGACGTCAGAAAAATTTTTTTGGTCCGGTCAGATTATTGGTTGCCATGGTAACCATGGCTTCATTATTTTGGACCAAATCAGCAAATTTGCAAAAAACGAAAAGTCAAAATTATGCATTTTTAGCTCATATTTCTGCCTGAAAAGTGGTAATATATCGCTGCACTACCCATTGTGTCTGGAATAGTCACTCTTGAACTGAGTAATGGCATTGTATTTTTAAATCTGGGGTCAATAAGGACTGTGTAATTACGGCCTAAAAAAGGTGTCTTCAAGGATAAGGAGAATTTGAAAAAAATCTGATATTTAAGGGCCTCATATCTTCTATGGAGGTACTAGTTGAGCAAAGCCAAGCATACACGTGATGAAACTGACCTTTAGTTTAGGGCCTATTCCCATCAAAATAAAGGTATGGGCTGATAGGAAATGGTTTAAAAATGTATTGTGTGCGATTTTCAGAATTTTCCTGTACTTTAAAGTGTCAAAATCGGCCAATTTTCAACAAAACTACCACTAAAAATAACAGAAGTTTTATGCTGAATGGAGGGAGGCTTTGTACAAACAGATAACTGTTAATTAGAATGTTGTACAAACATAACATTACTGTTAATCAGTATGTTGTTCAGGATTCACTTTTTCTGTTTGTGTTTTATGTTTTGAATTAACAGCTTTGGACTGATACTTTTAGCAGTCAATCAAACTCAGTCAAGCATTTATCTGATTTGTGTGATTGGTTGCTTCAAATACACTTTGCTGAACAGTGATTGACTTAGACCACATTTGACAAGTTCAGATCGCATTTCGGTGGAATATATTTAAATCCAGCCCTCTTTATAGGCCTAAAGTGTTATTGTAATCAAGGTATATTTAAAAAAACCTAATATATAGATTGGCTTAGATATAAAAATATATAGGGACCCATATGGATGGATACTTGGATAGACAGATAGATAGATAGATATAGATACAGATAGATAGATAGATAGATAGATAGATAGATAGATAGATAGATAGATAGATAGATAGATAGATAGATAGATAGATAGATAGACAGACAGACAGACAGACAGACAGCTAGACGCACAGACAGCTAGACAGACGGATAGACGAACAGATAGATAGATAGATAGATAGATAGATAGATAGATAGATATTGTAAGTGCAGCCCTCTAAGGCCAGTTCTGGGCGCTCATGAGGGTTAATTGATGAGATGGGAAAGCGGGAAACCTCAACATGTTACACATTTACCCCATGTGAGGGATCTTTTGCTTGGCCAGCACAAACATTGACACAAGGGGCCACCAATTTATTGAATTTAAGAGCGATTATCTGAGAAAATCAACCCTTGACCGGAATGTGTTACGTCACAGAATCGTTTTATATTTTGTGGGATGGAAGTACTATGGCATGAGACGTCAGAAAAAACATTTTGGTCTGGTCAGATTATTTTGGACCAAATCAGCAAATTTGCAAAAAACGAAATCATATCTTCTATGGAGGTACTAGTTGAGCAAAGCCAAGCATACACGTGATGAAACTGACCTTTCCTCTACAAGAATCAATAATAAAATCACGGTGCAACCATAGATTGAGTGTACGAACAAAGGTGGCGCCACCTATATTTTCAGATATTTTGAGATTTGGCAGAAAAGGCTTTCAATTAAGTGGTGCCACATATACAATTATTGTGTCAGAAATCTCACATTTGTTTTTGGTACATTTCAATTATAACTCTAACATGGCCATCACTGAAGCCATGGCAACATTGTAAAGTCAGTAGCAGCGCTCCCAAGTGAGCATGTTTGCCAATTTCCTCAAAAACGCCAGTTTTTCATGAAAATAGGCAAGTTTGAAGCCACTGGTACCTGGGTAATGGTAATATATGGCTATATTATACATTGTGCCCAGACTGGTCACTCTTTTACTATGAATTAGTGTAGTATTTTGAAATCTTGGATTAATAGGGTCTGTGTAAGAAGGGCCCAATACATCTATGATTGAAGCCAAGAAAATTGCATAAAATTTCACATTTTTAGAGCTTTTTAGGCGCTCATATCTTCAATGGAGGTATTAGCTGGTGGAAACAAAAGGTACACATTATGAAACTGACTTTTCCTCTTAATGATTCGATAATAAAAACCATTTAGAATCTAAAAAACCAATTTTGTCTGAAATTTTTTAGAGTGAAGAACAAGAGTTACAAATTAATTCCCATTAACATAGATATTATAGCCAAGGTCGTCACCCTTCACTTTTCCATCAGTGTTGACTTTTATTGTGTGAGAGATCAGGTCTGCTTTTATTCAGTCGGACAATCAGCATATAGTCCTTGGGCCAAGCCTCTGTTTCGTGTCAGATCGTTGTCACCCCCCACAGGATAGCTTTTTTTCACTCACCTAGCGTAGTTTATGTCACATGCACTCTAAATCAATTGAGATTAACTTGCTACAGCTGTTCATGATTGCAGGCTGAGCCATTGAAACTTCTCAAAATTCCCAGATCTTCTCCATGTCGCCATGATGCTTTTGCACTTGTAAGCTGCATTCTGATTGGTTTAATTGTGGGCGTGGCAGTGGCAAGCCAATCAGGGCCCTTGTGACAAACCACTTCCTCCTTCTTCTTCTTCTTCCCTCCATTTGTAAACAAAATGAGCACAGGAACAGCTGTGAAAAGTTATAAGCAGCTATAACTTAACATAATACTGCTAATATCATTCTTTTTCAGTATTTTAGGTTCTATAAATATATTTATAGATAAGGGGCCGACCAGATGATCTGGGGAGGGGGGGGGGTTCTAGATTTTTGGTGAAAAAAAATTGTTTCCCACTTGACACTGAAAAAAAAGTTTTTTCAGCACATGAATAAAAAGAAAAATTTGTTTCAACCTGTAGCTAGGACACTGTAATGTAGAAATTGTGAAAAAAAAGATTGTTGCACATTTATAGGCCAAAAAAATTGTTTGGCGACGCATTGTCACCGTGACAAAAAAAAACGGTTCATCCCGGACTCCCGGGGGTCAAATCCATAGCCCCCCCCAACTATCATCTAGTCGGCCCCTAAAGTCATCTTTGCTTTGCATCTCACAATTGCTTAGTAGTTCAGGCCCACTGCTTGACTACCTGAGAGCCTAAAATGTTTCCAACAACCATGGGCGGAACCTAGGGGGGGGCAGGGTGGCCCACCCCTTTAGAATTTGACCAAAAAAACATAATATAGAATTTTCAGGGGTTTTCTGGGGCACATATGCTACTGCACATGTATGCATTATCAATTGATGAGAAATTATTAGAATGTAGGCCTATATATTTTTAAACCTTTTTTCCTGTCCTCACTGGCGATTATTTTATTTTAACGTAATCAGTGGTCTGATATAACCGAACAATGCATTTTTCATGATTTTTGTAAATTTCAGTGAATTTGACGTAGAAGCTGAGACAAAGATAGACCTAATTAAACAAGTTCTCTTACAAAAATAATAAATCATCCAGCAGTGATGTAGTCGAGGACAGGACATCCTAGACCGAGCCAAGGCCGAGGCCATCAAAGTATAGCCCCGAGCCCGGCCTCAAGGACAAGTCCCTAGGCCTCCATCACTGGCCCAATTTCCAGGGGTGCTGGAAGGAAATGAGGGCGGCAGAAGCGGTCGGTTGAGAAAGGGCAAATCTAATTCTGTCGACAAAAAATTAATGTAGGGGCAAAAATAATTTTGAATATATACTCATAAATGTTTGCTTAATTCACAGTTAAATAAGGCCTAATAATGATTTTTCATTAAGATCAAAAGGGCAACTTTGCTGCCCAAAGACACCCAAGACCGTGGCAAGGCCAAGGATTTGGTATCCGAAACCGAGCCAAGGCCGATCCATCAAAACATGGCTCCGAGGCAGGCCTCGAAGATGAGGCCGGCCTCGAGACCTCCAACACTGTCATCCAGGCATCCAGCAACCTTCAATAACATGCTGTGAAAAAAATAGTGCCCCTTGGAACATGTTGCCATTCAGTCGAAATAGACAGATAGATACAGCTCTCCGAGCACAGTTCTCACGAGGGTTGATTGATGAGGTGCGAGAGAGTGTGGGAATCCTCAAAATGACACATTCATTTTGAGGGTTCTTCACTTGCCCAGTACAGACACCAATAGGCCCTGATAGTGGAACTCTCCTTTTTACTGCTCTCTTGCATCGCCGAGCAGTATAAAACTGTTTCTGGAAACATCGACCAGGACGTTGTCAATGGGGCCGGTTTTCCGAAGTCCATAACACAGTCTGATTAGCCTGACAGTACTGGAATATGGTGGCAATCCATGCTTAACATTCCATTTAAGACTCGGCAATGCAAATCCGTTGTTTTTTTAATGGGTTAAAAATGTTCTAGAGCCTGGAATGCCGGCTCCACTGACTCGGCAATGGTAAAAAATGCTGGCTTGTTCCCAGAAAAAGTTTTTTGTGCACGTCGACGCTAGAGAGCTGAACAAAAAATAATGGCAGTTCCGCTATCACGGCCTATACAAGAAGCTGCCAGTGTGGCATCTCATATGACCAACATCCTGCTGGAGCTTTGAATATCCACTGAAATGCTTGCGGTTTTCCCAACCGAGTTCGAAAGTCGAAACCGGCCATTATGGTCACACATCCCAAACCAATACAAGCATTGGGACTTCAACTGCAACAAGTCAAGACAACAACCATATGCAGAATCAAGCTGTAGGAAAAAGGAAACAAAAGGAAATCTGTGGAAGATGTTTTCCACATTAATTTTGTATCATAACCATCACTCAGGCTGACTCAGCATGTCTCCATCGTGGAGTTTATGGGGCAGCTTCCAAAAAAGTTAAAAGCCACACACAGCAACACCCAGACTGTCTCACACTTCGCAGACACCAATGCCTCTCGGTCAATCGTTACAGCTTACTTCTACTTCTACTTCGTAATCAGCAATGTCAAAACTTCGATAGCTCACTGATGAAAAATCTTATGAAAGAGTTCCACAGAAATTTTAATTGAATTATTTTATCCATGTCTGACATTAATGTCAGCTATTGATAAGCCAGTGAAATTACACCACAACAACAATGTATAAATTGGTCAATTCAGCTTTATTAAAATATGACCGTTCAAGACATCTTAAAAATATACTGCACAGTAATATAATTCTTTACAAAATTATAGTGAATTAAAATGCTGCCGCCTCTGATAAAAGACATCGACTTGATTTCAATACAATGCAACACAACAGCCTATGTATCATTGAACGTAATTTTACTTTTTTATATAATATCGAAAATGTTAGCGCTATTAATATTGTAAACCTAAATATTGTGGTGACCGTATAATTTCAATATATTTTGGCACTCCTACATTTATCTCTGAAACCAAATTTCAAAAAGTGTACACAATGGTGGATAACAAATGTTTTGACCAAGGTGCGTTTGCTTGAAAAAGTATTGATGTAATTTTAAAATTGTCACACCAATGTTCAAATCAGGGCATTAAAAGAAGCTTGTTGCCAATCTTTTGATTAATTAAAAATCTATGTATGGCATGTGATTCTTATCAAAACTGATTTCATTAATCAGTTGCAAATTATATTGTTATTGGTAAGACCATACTGAGACGTGTATAATGTCAAATGGCTAAATATTATGAAAATGTTGCTTGGAAATGCCACCTATATAAATTCAGAACTACAAATGGAGACAGACCTATTGCACATGATTACTCATTCCTGCTGGTCTCAGACGAAGCCAAGCATTAAAGAAGTGATATTCCTAATTCCTTCATCACGTTCATTCTTCAAATTTTGTTCAACATGAATTCTGAGACGAGCGATTTCATGTGTCTCTCTTATAACTTGGAACTGTCCTTTTGATCTATGAAGTGGGGAAAAACGGGAGTCTAACGCACAGGTGCAGCAGGTCGCTTACCAGAAGGATTCCCTCATTCTCTCGCACCTCATCAATCAACCCTCGTGAGAACTGTGCTCGGAGAGCTGTAATATAGAATGAAAACACATAAATTTACTTTTCTTAGGAGATAACAATAACTTAGGAATGTGACGTAACCACATGTTTTCACTGATATTTAATCGTTATTCGTATGAGTAGCTGTAGCATAATTGAACAGAGCCACATCCTGACAGAAGGGATGGTTACCATCTCTCAAGACTTGGTCACACATAGCATAAAGCTGATCAGGCACTCATAATAAATATGCAAAAATCTTAAAATATTCTACAACAGTGTAATTGAATGATGATCACATTTCATAGGCCTATTTATTAGATTTTACGTATTTCAGAAAAGTTAAGCTACGCGGCTTTAAGGAACATACCTGAAAGGATCAGCTTCCCAGTTGCCACTGACTCGCCACGCATAGAGATCTGAACATGATAATGAGTTTCTTTATGTGATCCATTGGCTTTTTCCTCATCTGTGTCCTCCCCTTCATTACTGAAATTATCATCGCAAATTAATTAAATAAAGTTCTGTGTAAAAAACATGCATCATCTCAGTTTGCACAGATTTATATATAAATATATATATCATCTAGAACATCGGTATTACAGTCCAGGCACATAAGGGGTTCACACATTTTTTATATTTATTATAAAGATAAGTTGACAAAAGTGATGTTATTGCAAAATCCAGGAACATAGGCATATTTCGCGGTGTGGCTGGCCACTGGCTGCAGCCCCCCACCCCTGGCATCAAGGCAAATGGCCAATCAGGGCAAATCCTGACCAATATCAGGGCAGATCCACTGCCCTGGTCACATTCGTAAAATGTTAAAATTTCAAGGCAAAATAGCGACAGCCCCACGGAACGGCCGTCCCGCATAGCTATGGCCAAGACAAAGAGCAAAGACAAAGCTGGGATAACAAGCAACAACTAAAAGGCTGCATTGTTTGGTTAAATTCAGGTTAGCGGAGCAATACATCGCTACTTCACTGTAACGTCAGCCAACGAAAGGAACACTTTTATTCGGACATCTACGTGAATAACAGAAACAAAAAGTTTTGCCAACGGAGATCCACGGCAAAATTTCAATATAGATCAGATGTTTAATGTCAAAATATGCTCACCTAACATGATTCCTTTTCTTGGAATGTCATCTTCTCTCATTTATGTTCCACTTAAAAACATGATATCACTTCGTCAATAGCCAGTTTTCTTCTCTCATCCCTTCTTGATAATCAGCCAAGGGGCGAAGTGTTTTGAGTGCACTTTCATGTCATAAGCAACCTAAAAATAATGACATATATATATAAGTGTGTGGTTATGAGTAGAGTTGCAAATATTACACATTTGACAAGCAAACAAAGAAGTGTGCCTAACAAGTTGCAGTTAACTTTAAGAAGTTATTGGTTGAGCTACAAGCGGAAGTCACGTAACACTTTTGTACCGCATAGGGCTTGATGCTTTGCTGTATAAATTTGCAGTCAAAATATTGTATAAACTACAGACAAAATTTCATTACACAATCAAAAAGAAAACATTTCTTTACAAATGAGTAATTGTCAGTGGGGGATCCAGACAATGTAATCTAGGGGGGCCCGAACGACATTTCGGCACTCGCAGGCGTCGTTTTGCCATTCGCGGGCCCGCATTGCTCCATGTTTTTCTAAAAAATCTTATTTCCATCTCAGTGGTCTGGAGCGGGGGGGGGGGGGCACTGATTGTTCAAATAATTCCGACGCCGTGGAAAACATGTAGGATTTATTGTATTCAGGGTGCAGTTACCATTGTATTTGGTTAATATTCCAGGTGTAAGCAGCACTGCAGATTGCCAAACTTGTTTTACCAAAATTTAGCAATGATTATTTCTTTATTTAAAAATATTTATTTCAGGATTGCCAGGATAAACCTGGGCTGTTCAATAAACATTGAACCAGTAAGCCCTGTGAAGTTCACAGTGTGCATTGTGTATTTCCTAGGGGCTACCAAAAAAAAAAAGTGGCCCAAATACTGGAATTGTCCCAAAAATATTAAATTCACAAAATTTCCTGCAGAAAATTGCTTTAAAAAGTGATTTTCCAAATTTATGGGGCTGCCCCCCAGGACCCCCCCCCCCCGCCTCCTACGCCTATGTAGTTAAATTATGATAGAACATCTGCAACAGTGTCAATGACACATTTAGGCCTGTGACAGAAAAGCATGCAGTTTCAGCAATTTGACAGCTGTTTACAAACATTCAATCTGCTCACCGTAAAATAAGGTCCTTCATCTCTTCTGATCAGCCAAACCCTTGCTATTCTATGGTCTGGTTCGTTTGGGAAGCTGTGAATTGACAGATGAGGACCTTTTCCTCCCATCTGATCAGAAAAACAGGTTTAAACTGCCAAGATTTCTAGTAACCATCCTCAACCACCATGCTCTGCCATGGAATTAGGTCACGCAAGGTAATGTGAGCTCTGATTGGTTTAAACTGGGTCAACCAATCAGCATCGAGCTTGCATCACATGTCGTCTGCAAGACCAACTACATTTTCTACTTCCACTTGATTAAAGTAGTGCAGAGGTTTGAATGGACGATGCAGCACAATGAACACTGGGAGAAGTTAATCTAGTTAGATTATGCCATTTTAGTGCTGTATGAAAATGTTTAACTTGAAACTGAGCAATCCCTCATGGGGTGACAACGAAATCTGACTTCTGAGCTCTCTGGAGGAGGAGGGCCCACGGACTAATACATCCAAACATGGAACTGTCTCCTAACGTCAGTAAATAATCAATTCAAGTTGGACTCTCCAGTCCCCATCCACAGCATGTGCCTGTCAGATAAAACACACCCCAGGTGGAGTTCTGATTTTACTGCCACCTGGTTGAGAAGACGGAGTTTACCCCAACAATATCAGCAGTATCAGTAGCAATACTTGTGTACTGAACTCCAGGAATTGATAGAAAGGGCCAGAAGAAGCCAAACCCCCCAAAGAAACAAGTTTATCACCAAAAACTAGACCGATCGGCGCCAAAAGGGACTTATCACAATGTTTTGAAATTACTTATAGGCCTGTCTAAATATGAAAGTAACAGCCTTGTCTGCACTGTAACTAATATTAGAAGTTGTGCTGCTTTAGTTAGAAACTATGTCTATCAATTTATGGGATGCCTTGAGAAATCCTCAAATGGTATTATTTAAGATTTACTTAATACGAGCATTGTTTATGCGTCTAGAATTAGGAGTCACTGCAGGGCCGTACCCATGGGGGGGTGTGACACCCCTCCCAATAATTGGTCAGTGGGGGCCCAAGATAGAGGTAGCTAAAACACGTTTTGGACTAAAAATTAGCGATAAATAGAAATGTACCACAGCGTCACGGACTCAACTTCAGAGGACCCCCAACTGACTCTATAACTTTATTTCTGAGGCCCTTGACTGACTGGAGAAATTCATTAAAGAGGGGCCCTCTCAGAGGGCCCTCAACTATCTTCGGAAATCTATTTCAGAGGGCCCCCCAATGGATTCGAGAAATTTGTTTCAGAGGCCTCCTGCCTCGCTGACACAAAAGTTTTCTTCAGAGGGCCCCCTCTCAGTAAACGGAATGAAATTATTTCAGGGGACCCCCTGACTGAATTCCACAAATTAATTTCAGTGGGCCCCAAATACACTGGCATCATTAAAAACACAACATTGCAAAACGGCTTAAAATGGCACTTCCTCTTAGAGTATCAAAATGAAAGTTTGCACACGCCTGGTAGTTGCCGTCAAGTATATTTATGACAATTTTAACATCTCCAAGTGCTATACTTCTGTGTCAAATTAAATCGTAGTGACTTATGTTGAAAATGCAAGTCAAAAAATGTCAAGATACATTGATCATGAATTTCAATAACTTTGCTCTTCTTTCGATCCTTCGATAAGTTAGGAAAGTTTACTATTTCACTTGGTTGATGGGATAAAGTAATTTATCTCAAGCACAATTAAAGATGATCAGATTAATAAAATTTAAGTGTCAATCATTATGGTGCCCTGCCCCCTGCAGGAGCGTTTTGTCAAAATCTTCAAAAAGATGTTTTATTCAAATTTTTTGAGTTTTGATAAGCAATGAGTTTCTATGTGTATGTTTCTATCCTGAGCACACATAGAAAATTAAATTCTCAATACTTTGGGTTCACATACTTCATTTCCAGTTGGTAATTCAAAAATTTTGATTTTCACATTCAAAATTAGCTTTCTCCTTAACATTTTTTCAAAAATGTTCATTAGGCAGCTTTTTTGAAGTCCTGTGCCTGTTATGTGAAAACTTCATAAGATTAATCTCATCCAATATGCCACAAATCAACATTTCCATTAGCACGTTTTCCGTTGAATTGCAACTGAAGTTTCAAACAGAACGCACTAAAAGGAGCAATGTGCAGCCAAAAGTGAATCCTTTTTCATGAAATTCACTGGTATAATCTTTTAAGACAATATATGAGAGGTCTGTGCCCGATTTGATGATTACTGAACAATTAGAACTTCCATGGGAGAAAATTTTGTTGTTTAATGATGTTGCGTTTTTTGGAGCTTGTGTTTTTCTGCAGCTTGTTACACTCTGAAATTGAGTGTGTTTTAAAGAGTGGCGTAATCAAGAGTTTGCAAGTTGGGGGGGGGGGGGGAATAACACAGCGAATAACACATTCAGAAGATTACAATTACACCATAAAATTGATGTGTTTACCAAATTGCATATTGGTAAGCAATAGTGGTCAAGTCATGGCCTTCAATAATGTCTATTTGCCCGCGGCCCTGCCATCTGCCTGCCAGAGTTTGTAAAACGAGGAAAAGGCCTTATTAGGCTAATTTATGCATATGGTACTGTTTCATGCATATACAAAGTATAAGTTTTGAGCTGTCAGTTGGAAACCAAAAACTATTATGCTGTTATAGCTTTCTCAATTTTGTTACAATCATTTAAAAAGTGTTAAATACATCAAAAGGCTCTGCTACACTGTATAGGTGATATGTGTGGAACATTTCATAGCTGCATATGCAATAGTGGGCAAGTCTTGGCTCCGATACAAAAAACAAGTATTTTAAATATTTTTTCTCAATATGACACAAAAAGTATAGACTATCTATCAATCAGAACATGAAAAGGCCGACTAGACCATGTAAGCCATATGTGTACCAAACTTAATCCATGTACAATTGTACATGTAATTATGACCGAGTCCTGGGCCAGAAAAAAAAAATTGTTTTGGATTTCAATATTTGAAAAAGTATATAATGTTTTCCATCAGACCTTTCAAAAGGCAATACTAGATCATATAAGGCATATGTGTACCAAACTTTATCCATGTATATGCAATAGTGAGCGAGTCTTAGCCCGAAAACAAAAAATGTATTTTATTTTTTTGAAGTTTGTTCAATACGTATGGAATGTCTATCAATGAGACCATCAAAAGGCACAATTAGACCATATAGGCCACATCTGTACCAAATTTCATCCATGCACAAGCAATAGTGACTGAGCCTTGGCCCGGATATTAAACAAAAATTTTATGTTTTTTTTATTATTTCAAAAAGTATGGAATGTCTATCCATCAGACCATCAAAAGGCACAACAAGACCATACAGGCTATATGTGATCCAAATTTCATCCATGTACTTTGAATAGGGTCCGAGTTCTGGCCCGGAAACGATCTATCCGCCGCCGCCCGCCCGCCCCCGGCGAACGGACAACGTTTTGCCCTAGTGATAACAATACCTCTTGCGAACAAGTTCGCTGAAGGTAAAAAGAATAGTACATTATCCCATTAGCATCAAGTCCAAATAATTATTGAATAAATGTGTAACATGTTGAGGACTCCCGCTGTCTCTCCCATCTCATCAATCAATCCTCGTAAGTGCCCAGAACTGGGCTGAGAGGGCTGCACTTACCATATCTATCTATCTATCTATCTATCTATCTATCTATCCATCTATCAGCTTCCCCTAGTCATTAGGCTGTAGACTCGAGGAGTCTCCCGGATATAAAAGGTCAATCAATACCGACAGACGTATTATTTATCTACCAACGGAAGACTCGTTCACTTCTATTTCAAATTATTTTTCCAAATAAAAACAAAACAGTTCAGATACACTGTTATTTCCGAAATCACTAAGTGGTGGAACCACAATACTTCTATGGATATAGCTAATAAGTTATTGATGAGCTGAGCAAAAACTTTGATTAGGAATTACTGCCAAACTCAACACTTCTTAAAATTTTATGACCATTGACCAAGGCATATTATACTTCTCATGCCATCAAGCATAACATAGCAACTTGGCAACTACAGTGAGATGACCTTACAAGCAGTGTGGGGCTCCCTTGAAACCAAAGGATATTTTAATTTTGTGAAAAAAATTTGGTAAAATGGTATCTAGAAGACAGTGCCTCCACTGTCTTCAAGATACCCCCCACCGATGCCTTCCCCCCTTTTGAGACCCCGCAGTTACGACACTGCTCGCAGAATTGTAGGCTCCCTTGAGACAACTTTTGATTGAATTGCAAGTAAAAGAAGTTGTGTTTGTGTTTGAATCATGGTATCCAAGGACTACATTTTGAATCATTCATTGTCCTTCCATGGGGAGTTTTGTTCAATAAATGGAATACATCCTTCATAAATAAAAGACATATCTCTCATACTTGTTTACACTGAAAGTAATGTCCACAGTTGCCTACCAAATTCTCACTAACCCTGCTATGCCCTTGCACCCCTTATCCTTTGCCTTATGGGAATACCATATTCATATGTCTCAACCAAAAGTGCTTTTGATTTGAACATAGCCATCCATTTCAAGTTATAAGTATACAACAGGTGCATTGACCTATAATATCCAATGCTACATTTTAAAACAGCCAGGGAAAGAAGAAGTGCTTCCTATGAGACTTTAGTGTACTAGGGCTCTGTGATTACCAAAGTGCTTCCTATGAGGCATATATACTTGGGTTCTGAAATTACCAAAGTGTTTCCAATGAGGCTTTATGTCTGCTTGGGCACTGCGATTACCGAAGTGCTCCCTAGAAGGTGTTTGTCTACCGGAGCTCTGCGATTACCACAGCGATTCCTATTAGGCTTATGTCTACTCGGGCTCTGCGATTACCAAAGTGCTCCCTACGAGGGGTTTTCCAAAAGTTCTGTCCAACTGGCCATAACTTCAGCTATATTTTATGCAGACACATGATATTTGGCTCATTTAAATCTGAGGTAATTTGCAATTGATCCTCCAAAAACCAGATCTTAGAAATAAAAATAATGGTTGATTTTGTTGCCATGGAAACCAGAAGTCTTGAAATGCGGCCCAGAGCATAAAAACAGGCAGTGACACAAATGTATTGTCAAAACATTTAATTATTTTGGGAGATTTTCAATTGGAAACATGTGAAAAACAAGCATCTTCATTTCACAACTTCTCTAAGTGACCAAATGGGTACCTGAATGTGTTTCTTCATATCTTCTATCCATTTGTAAAGCATGCCTCTGAGTCTTCACGATGAGGGCAGTTTTGGAGTTATGCGTTTTTCCAGCTCCAGGATTGTCTAATGTGTTATCTATTCCTTCAAAAAGGCCTATATAAAGTTGAGATGGTTTTATTACTCTCACTATCTTCCTTATATGTATATTTAAGAAGGTTCTTACTCTCTTTGTCAATTTTTGAAAGCAAATTATATGAATTTTATAGATGCATGTGATCTCACTCACCAATCATAAAGTTGCTCATCTCACGGAAAACGGATGTTACTGAATCAAGGATGGTTAAGTGACTAAAATATGTTCAATAACATTGTTTCCGTGGTTAGTCAGTGTTTTACAATATGCCCATTGTTTGTGGTAAGAAAAAAATTATTGATATGCTTCGATTTAGTAAGTGAATCCAGTGTTACTGGACAGGTAAGTTAAAAGTAAGAAATTACCACAAAATCTGGGCTGCATTTCATGACTTAAGGTATCCATGGGGACAAAACAACCATTTATATTTATTTTTAGAATCTAATATTTGGCAAACCAATTGCATATTACCTCAATAGAAACTGACCCAAATTCCATGTGCCTATGCAAAATATATCGAAAGTTATGACAAGTTGGACAGAACTTTTGGAAAATCCCTCGTATAAGGTGTTGGCCTCTGTGATTACCAAAGTGCTCCCTATGACGCTTATGTCTACTAGGACTCTGTGATTACCAAAGTAATATTGATCAGGAGTTGCCCTGATTTACCATTTGCCCTGATGCAGGGAGGGGGGGGGGTTCCAGCCATCCTACCACCCCCCCCTCCCACCGACATATTTGTTCGCTCAACAGGTCAATTTGACACAAAATAATTGTGTTGGTATCAGTGCGTTTCACCTAGAGCTTTTAATCATTTAGAGTTTACCGGAATTGCAAGATTTAAAGATCTAAAATCAATATTCATTTTTCCAATGATTTGGATGTTGTGACTTAAGTTTGACGTCATCTCTCCTATGGTGACAGGTTCAAAATAATCTTTTCACTATGTGAAAATCCTGAAATATATATTTCATTTCCTTTTTGCCATAAAATACACACTGTCAGAAATACACAGTGGAATTACACAAATTAATATTTATTTGTTTGCTTCCTTTAACAAGAGTCCTGGTCTACGCACTGGGAATCTATATTTAATTTGCTTTTTCATTTTGAATTGATTTTTCAGTGTCATAACAATCACCTAGACCATTAGTTACTCCCCCAAGGGACAGTTAGACAGTCATTTGCTGTTTTGAAAGCCCTGTGCACTGAAAACCATTTACACTGGGTCGGTTAGCCATTGGTCTTAATTAGTCAAATTTTGTCAAGAATCATGCAAGTGACACAGTTGATTAGTCAAATAATATGCTCAGATTAGTCAAATAAAAGAGGGAGCCACATGCTTTTGGAAATTGCCCCCTCATACAGTACAACCCAATAAATTTTCCGAAATCCCATGCCCTCAGGAAGATGCCCTCACTTCCAACCACTCACATCTAAACCCTGGCACTCACTTGCTTGCCCTTCCATGCCCTCACATTGACACCCCAGTGAGGTACCACTGGTGCCACCTATTGTCATCTACATTGATTGCCTTTTACCTGTACCCCCATGCACCTGTACCCCAAGGGGTATAACAGGTTACATTGGAAATTGCAATGTTGATTTTGTGAAATGAAATGTGGCCAACGTGCATATTGACAGGAGTCATCTTATTTATGATTTGATGAAATGCAATTTGTTAATTTTGTTAGTTCTGGCGATTCAATCTGAAATTCAAGTAGCTGTTTAAAATAATAAATTGATGCATGTAAAGTATTCACTCCTAATCAACAAAGTATGTGTTTCTCAGTAATAAGTCAGTTAAATTGGTTAATTACTTCATTACAGCCCTGGTCAGCTTGCTTTGTCAACAAAACACAGGTTTTAAACTGAACAAAATATGATTAGGTTATAATTATTTATTACTACTGTCTTGTCATGTAAAACTTGCTATTTAAATTCTGTCTATACTATTGTAAATACGCATGAATAAATATATATATATAGGCCTATGAGCATGAAAATATAATGGAATTAATAAGAATAATACATTGCAAGTTACTAACATATTTATTTACTTCTACAAATATTGTGACGGAAAATACAGGTAAAATATATATGGATCCATGCATCATTGCACACTGGAAATCCCCGTACAGCTCCAGGTTCATTGCCATCCCATGTTTTCTCTCTGTTAAAACAATAGAAGTCTTCACCCTCCAGTGGTCACTGAAATCCCCTTTCACGCAGGTGTATTGAAAAACTACCAAGTAATTTTAAGGCCTGAAAGACCAATGTATGACTCCAAGAAAGCTGTACTGTACAACCCAAAATAAAGTAAGAAACAGTCCTCTGTTTACCTATTTTAGCCTCCTTTCTTCTCTCCACCCCAAATCTCCTTGCAACTAGCTTTGACTCCTCACAATAACCTTAGCCTAAATGGTTCAACAAAAATAAGTTCCCCTTTACGAAAACTTGAATATCTCAATTTCTGTTAAATTTCTCGTACTTGTAGGCCTGCATAATTACATTATGCCTGTGTAATTGTAGCTCCATTACTTACAGCCGACCTTGAGTGCACACACCCCATATGGTACTGTTTTCTGTAAAAAAAAAAGTGAAATAGACCCTTTTTGAGGGCTCTGTAGCTCATTGCGCCCAGGGTCAACAGCACGGTGAACATGCCTGTCATATGCTATACCGCCTCTAGTTTACTGGGGTGTAAGCATCTTTCAGGTACCCTTAACCGTTCTCTACTATTTTTTTAATGTACCACATATGACAATTTTTCAAATTTTCAAAAAATCACCAGGACACCCTCAATATGAATTGAGACAGTCTTGCAAGTTATTTCTGTAATAAATTTTGGTTTTTAGGATATATTTTGCTCCAGATAGTGCATACACGCAAGTAGGGGGCGCCACAAGTACCCCAAAATTTAATTTCTTCCGTTTTTCATGCTTGCTGTTGCTGCACCTTCAAGTAAATAAATGATTAATGTTTTGCCATTGGGTCAATACTTTCATCCTCATCCTTAATTGCTCATGGAAACAAGCATGCTCTTCTGAAGAAATGGAAACATACAGGGTAACAAAAAATGATATTTGAGGCACCTGGGATACAAATGGTCTCAATTTGTCTCTGCTCTTGCTCTAGCATCAGTTCCATATGGCACATGGGTCAAAACAGTGGCGTAGCAAGAGGGGGCCATTTCCCCACCTGTGGCCGCTCTTGCCCCCCCCCTCTTGCCCCCCTCTGGCTCTGGAGTGAAAAAATAAAATTACCCTGAAATTTCTAGTACATGGCCTTGTTTTACTGCTCTACTCTGCTTAGGATGCCAAATGGTGTTTTAAATGCTGACCTGATTATTTAGTGGGCCAAGCGACTGGTGGAGCAAAAAAAAAAATGCAGGGCACAGTGAGGCCTTCCATGAACTATAGGCCTACAAGCTCTGTAAAATTGCAATGACGATCTCAGTGTCCAGTGCTTCTTGAGAGCGAAGCTTCCTGCCATGAAGGGGATGATAACCTTTGAAAGAATTCAATGGCAGATGACAGGCTCTCAAAATTCGGAGTCATCCATATTGAACGACAAAGGTCAAAATCATTGGATTTGGATGAATTTGTAGACATACGAGGGGCGTTCAGAAAGTTCGAGGCTTTTTTTTATATGGATATTTATTTTCAATCTAGAACTATGAATTTTTCACAGGATAAAATTCAGCATAATTATTTGGAATGGATTTCCAAAATGTTTCACAATTTGGACATTTTTAAGTCATTCTGTGGTTGCCATGGAAACTGAAAGTTCAGCTAGTTGGGGCAGGTAATTCTGGAACCAAGAGAGCCAATGAAGTGCGGCTGAGAGAGACCTCACTCCATCACTTGTATTAGTGAGTTTGACAATATTTGACACAACAATTATAATATTAGGCTTTAAAAATACTCCCAAGCTCAGCAAACTAAAGGGAGGGGCGTTTAATTTTTTACAGAAAGTTCTGACAGAACTTGCAAACCCAAGCCCCCCCCCCTCCCATTCATAAATTCTGAACGATCCCTCAGGACAGCAAGCTGAATCAGATATATGGCCAGCATTGGTGACCAGACCCAGTGATTGGCAGCCCATTGCCTTGCGGACTGAGCTGACCCGCTCCCCTCAAAAAAGTCATGCATAATTATGTTTGTTTGTTTCCTCTATGAACAATCACTACGTGGATCACGAGTCCTGATCCCGCTTCTCTGGATGCATGTTATTGGACAAGGAGAAGGTGTGTACTGAACATGTGTCTAACACAAACAGAAACTGTCACTTAAAACCGCTAAACAGTTAGGAGATCAATGGATTAGAATGCCATCGTCACCGTGTAATATGTCACTTTTCAGGAGACAGTGATGTCATACCTTCTCTCGACTAATGAAAATTGCAGGAAAAATTATGAATTTCTAGCACTTGTGTCTACAATATGAAATCATCTGCAATATATTTTCTTAGACAACGAAAATATCATCCTCACTTCCCTGGATAGCCTTGTAAAAGCCTACCCTGATCTCATCAACCTGTTTTTCGTGAAAAAATAAGTTTAAAATTAACCCTCCTATAAATATAATTAACAGCTTGAGATCATTCATAGCACTTCTATGCTTGTTTGAATGTTCAATTATTTTCTGTTTATTGTTTCAATATTTTCTTCGTAGATAAACACAAACAATTATTTAAATCACACTGGAAAAAAGCTGTAAAAGCATCAGAAAACTTTGGAAATGTAAAATGAATATTAAGTGTGCCATGTCCCATGTGAATATATGCAGAGATGATGTCAGTATCTCAATACTGACATCGGTATCTGGGCACTCCCTGTGAGCATTTGAGATGGCAGCTCAAGTATTGATTCCAACACTGCTAGCAACAAATAAGGCTTACTGGCTAAGTGTGAATAACAACTGATTGATCTGTTTTCGTATGTGTAATTGTGCATGATGGTTTATTCAGTCGGAGCATGTTAGCAGGGATTAGAAACTTTTAGGTATTTTCAAAACATCAAACAGAATGATCAGTGCTGACCAACATTTTAGCAGTTTCTTGTAGATTTATAATGATCTGATCAGGGAAGGTCCCAAGTAACACAGCTGAAACTGTGAAATCATATACCGCTGTGACTTCAATATGATGCTCATACTGACATCAAATGGGCACCATGGCAGTTGAAAAGAACATGGCACACTAGTAATATGAGATCTGTAATAACAAGCCCCGCAATGGTAGGACGGAAAAAATGAGTTGTGTCGACTTATTGATTCAAGTTATCACAACTCAAAATATTTAGTACAGTACAACCCAAAATAAAGTACGATTACCCCGGTAGGAAGGAAGAATCAGCCGGCCACTTCTTTACCCTTTCACATCTTTTGACTACCTCTGAATCACTTCCAACTTTTACCGACTTGAAACTACCTTTTAAAATTACATTAAAATCATATTTAAACAACACCAATTTAAACTCAATCACCCCCATTGTGTTTGATTTACTTGATATTTTGCACCTCTGTTAATTGCAGTTACATTGGTAGCTGTCTAAATAGAGTTTTTAATGTGGGCTAAGGTTGTTGTAAGGAGTCAAAGGGAGTTGTAAGGAGATTTGGGCAGGAGAGGAGAAAAGAGGGCAAAATAGGTAAACAGAGGACTTCTGACAGAAAATTTTCTTTCCTTTTTTTTGGTTGTACTGTATATTGACTTATGTATAGATGCTTTCTATTATCCGTACGTGTTCGATCAGTCTCATAATGCTACTTAAAGAGTGTGAAGAAATCCCAATGACCTGGTGCCCAATCTACATGTAAGTTAGTATTCTATTTTATAGGCCTATATTTGAAAATTCTCTTTGACTTGGATATGTTGGTTGGCTTGCAGTACTTCTAATTACTTTCTCAAATTAGTTTAAGATATAAAAATGAGAAGTGATCATCTGAAGTGGTGTTCAACTAAATTTTTGATAAAAATGCTTTTTTCTTCTTTTAAGCTGGGTGGCTGAGTGGTTAAGATGCCCACCTGCTCCACTGAAGGTCTTTGCCTGCATGGGTTCGACTCCCGGTTGTGGAAACCAAAATTTTCAGTGGACCTTCATGAGCAAAACCTCAGCTGGATGTCGTTCGGATGAGATGTTAGATAGGCTGTCCCATTGAATCAGTGTCTATGCTGTGCAAGTGAATAAAAAGATCCCTCACATGAGTAGATGTGTAACATGATGAGGATTCCAGCTCTCTCTCACATCTCATCAATCAACCATCACGAGCACCCAGAACTGGGCTTAGAGGGCAGCACTTACCATAGCGATCTATCTATCTATCTATCCATCTATCTGTCTATGTTAATAATTTTTTCAATCTTAATGCAGTGCCATGAGAACTGCTTGTTATAGATGGTGCTATATGTGGCATAGCTGAGATGGGTGGCCGAGTGGTTAAGATACCAGCCTGCTCCACTGAAGGTCTTTGGTTTGCATGGGTTTGACTTCCGGTTGGAGAACCCAAAATTTTCATTGGACCTTCATGAGCAAAACCTCAGCTGGATGTTATTCAGATGAGATGTTAAATTGGCGGCCCCTTGTATCAGTCTGTGCTGGGCAAGTAAATAAAAAGATCCCTCACATGGGGTAAATGTCTAACATCTCATCAATGAACCCTCGTCAGTGCCCAGAACAGGACTAAGAGGGCAGCACTTACCATATCTATCTATCTATCCATCCATCCATCTGTCCATCTATATCTCTAAGTAAATAATTTTTTCAAACTTATTGCAGAGCCATGAGACCTGCTTATTATAGATGGCACTATAGCTGAGATGTCAAGCTATCTGCAACAACCAAAACTTGCTTCAACACAGTTTTCAAATTTTACAGCAAAGGGCTACAAATAAACTACTATAGGTCTGTAAGATCCTTTCTAGCTTATAAATTAGAATGTATAAACTTTAAAGTTTCTTAACAACTGACTAAAAAAAAAAATGTGACAATCACATTTCCCAGTCACTCAATTCAGACATCACAATGGAGCAGAAACACATGAATGAAAAGAATTTGAAACTCCTGAAGCCACACAGAAACTGATGACACTATTTTGCATGGTAGACCCAGTGAAAGAGGTGGATGAAATTTGGATGACTCATCCTGAGGTTTTGCTGGGGATCTGATATGCCATCAACAAATGTCTGGATGGAATTTGGATGACTCATCCTAAGGTTTTGCTGGGGATCTGATATGCCATCAACAAAAGTCTGGATGGAATTTGGATGACTCATCCTAAGGTTTTACTGGGAATCTGATATGCCATCTACAAAAGTCTGGATGGAATTTGGATGACTCATCCTAGGGTTTTACTGGGCATCTGATATGTCATCTGCGAAAGTCTGGATGGAATTTGGATGACTCATTATAGGGTTTTACTGGGAATCTGATATGCCATCTACAAAAGTCTGGATGGAATTTCGATTACTCATCCTAGGATTTTGCTGGGGATCTGATATGCCATCAACAAATGTCTGGATGGAATTTGGATGACTCATCCTAAGGTTTTGCTGGGGATCTGATATGCCATCAACAAAGGTCTGGATGGAATTTGGATGACTCATCCTAAGGCTTTACTGGGAATCTTATATGCCATCTGCAAAAATCTGGATGGAATTTGGATGACTCATCCTAAGATTTTACTGGGAATCTGATATGCCATCAACAAAAGTCTGGATGGAATTTGGATTACTCATCCTAGGATTTTACTGGGAATCTGATATGCCATCTACAAAAGTCTGGCTTTAATTTGGATGACTCATCCTAAGATTTTACTGGGAATCTGATATGAATCGGTATGTGGCGCTCCAGACAGTAAACACAGAGTGAACTCAGCAGTGGATATTTTCATCTCTTAGATAAGTTCTGGGCATATTTAACTGCTGAATTTTGGTGTGATTGTCGGTAAATTGCTTCTGACCTGTTTTTTGACACTTTTGTGTGGTTTCCGAGTGATTTATGTGCATATTCCTGCATTTGAACTTCAACATCGTTTCTTGCTTCATTGCACACTGGTGTGTATTCAATTTTCGCCCATTTTACCTACGTTTTCGCACCTGTAACACGATCTCATCATCATATTTTCTATCTTCAGGGCTCACAGATTCTTCGAGACACTTGCCACATCACCAAACAGCATTAAATAACGGGAATTAAATTATTGGAAGAGCTAAAGAATCAATTAGGAAATATATAAAATAGCCAGCCTTCCAGGAAACATAAGCTGTATGACAACATTACCTCACCTCCATTGACAACCTCTCCAGACAACTCATACGTTTCAAACAACTTTCCAACTTCTATGCTTAAAGGCATTCTATAAAGAGCTAAAAAAAAAAAAAAATGTATTTTCTCTTATATTTCAGTGCCTGTACTTGTATTTCAGTGTCTGCTCTTTTATTTCAGTGCCTGTACTAGTATTTTCCGCACCTGTGTCTGCACCTGTATTTCAGCACTTCTGCATCTACTATATCTATCCTATATATCATTAACTTAAACCCAGTTGCTCTGTCACGCAACAAACCAGCTGCTCTGTAGCGCAGTTGTACCTAGACCTGAACTTCTTTACTCTACCTGAACCTCAGTTGCTCTGTAACGCAACTATCCAATACCAGCTGCTCTGTAACGCAGTACAACCCAAAATAAACTTCTTTTATTTTTATTTATTTTTATTTTTTTGTTTACTCTACCTGAACTTCCAGCTGCTCCATAACGCAGTTGTACCTAGACTTGGCCTTCTTTACTCTGCCAAAACTTCTGTTGCTCTGTCACGCAACAATCTGATACCAGCTGCTCTGTAACGCAGTTGAACCTAGACCTGAACTTCTTTACTCTGCCAAAACTTCTGTTGCTCTGTCACGCAATAGACCAGCTGCTCTGTAACGCAGTTGTACCTAGACCTGAACTTCTTTACTCTACCAAAACTTCTGTTGCTCTGTCACGCAATAGACCAGCTCCTCTGTAACGCAGTTGTACCTAGACCTGAATTTCTTTACCAAAACTTCTGTTGCTCCGTCACGCAACTTTCCAATACCAAATAGCTGCTCTGTAACGCAGTTTTACCTAGACCTGTATTTTGTGACTTCGTCTGAACTTCTGTTGCTCTGTCATGCAACACTGAAATTAAGCGCTCTGTAAAACATTTGTAACTATACCACATTTCCTGTACCGAGATTGTCCTAATGTCCATACATATGCAGCTCTACTCAGATGTGTTGCGCATTGGTTTAAATGATCTCAAAAGTAGGTCTTTGTACAAATCTGACCCAACTCCACATACTAAATGCAGGACCACCAACACACAATCCTTGAAGCTGAAAAACAGATTTGATGTGTTGAAGGCCTTCGACGAACATGCTAATGCCACTAGCACAACCAGCAAAGGGGAAAACCACATTCTGAAAGCCTGTGTATGGAATGCCCAAAGTTTGAGGCAAAAAACAGAAGTGGTAAAGAACTACAGGGTGGTAAAAAAAAACTTTACAGTTGATATTTCATTTTCCAGGCTGCCATGATTGAGTAAGTGCCTGGGTACTTATTGTGTATACAACTATTACAAGCCAAGTATTTTAGATCTTTGGAAAATTGGTTAATAATCAAAACGGTTCATTACTTTTTTGATAGCAGACAAAATGCAAGCCGGGAGTGCTCCTGCGTTTTTACTACTCTGGGTTGTTCATGGCCCATCAGCAATTTTGAAGCTACTGAGCTTCACAGGACAAAATAAATACAACATAAAATGAAATTGAGAAGACAGAGGCACAATTAAGCACAAACCAGAAGGTGCTAGAGCAAGTTAAGACTTCACTATGGCCATTATAAGATTTTAAAACAAAGCCGTCTGAAGGTGGATGATCAGGGTGTTGAAATCACATGAAAAGTACAAATTAACATCTTGAAAGAGCATCTAAAGCCCTGGATAGATAAGACATACAGTGCCACAGATAATTTGATCTTCAAACAAGATGGGGCATCAGCCACACTCCCTTGGAAAGCCCAGAACTGGATCAAGGTTCGCTCTGTCAAGTTTCTCAGTGGGACAATATGGCCCCTGTTATCACAAGATCTCAATCAATGTGATTATTCTGGATGGGCAAACTTAGTGGCAGATCCCTGCAAGACACCACAGACCTTAGTTGCCCAATAAAGGCATCCGTTACGTTTGTATAGGAAAAACGGACACAAAGTTACATTTTTGACACCTCTGCATCATTTAGGCCCACTGCAGAAAAGTCATCAGTCCAAAAGGACCTCCGAATGAATAAATTGTCTCTAGAAGAGTTATTCTTTGCTATACAAGTTGTTTTTGCATTGCAAAATAAGCATTTGTTACAATGAGCGTCATCCAAAAAATATTCATAAGTGTAAAGTTTTTTTTTGACCACCCTGTATAGAGATGAATTTGATCTTGACCTGTTTCTTTTTACGGAAACCTGGCTAAGGGAGATGATATAGTGGAAATTGGTAACCTGGAAAGAAATGGAGAATATTTTTACTTTGGCACACCCGCGAAGGAAGGCCTGGGGGTGGTGTAGGTTGCATTGTAAAGTCCGGTTTGAAAGCGACCAAAATCAATAGCATGAAAACCAGAACTTTCGAGCATATGGAAATTCAAATTCATTTGAGTGGGAAAACTATCACAATTCTTCTTGTGTACCGGCCTGAACCTTCAAACAAGAATAAGTACAAGTTATCAGACTTCTTCACGGAATTCACACAATTCTTAGCTCACTATCATACATATCACAATGAAATTTTCATAGCTGGTGATTTCAACTTTCACATGAATAAACCAGACGATGCTAGAGTCACACAGTTCAACAGCATCCTGGAAATGTATGATCTTGAACAACATGTGTCTTCTTCAACACACAAAGATGGAAACACACTAGACTTGGTTATCACACACAGAAATTCCTCACTGAAAGATTGTGCTGTCAGCGACTTGCTCTCTGACCATAACTGTGTCCTTTTCAATATGGCAATTAGCAAAGGAAAAAGTGCTCAAAAGAAAATCTCTTTTAGAAAGACACGTGATATCAATCTCGTAAAATATAAGAAAGACATCGAAAAACACTTGTCACAGAAAGTGAAAAAGCAAAAGTCTTTGGAATACCTGTCAAAACTTGTCTCACTTTACAATTCCTCAAAGGAGGTTCTTGACAAGCATGCACCTGTTATTACTAAACAGGTGACACTGCGCAAACCAACTCCATTCACCAATGCCAATATCAAAAATCTTAAAACAGCTAAAAGAAAAGCAGAACGTTCTTGTAGGAGAACTGGGCTGGAAAAAGATTGGCAAGACTTCCAGTTGAAGCGAAATGCTTTAAATGACCAACTCAATCAGCTTAAATCTGATGATCTAAGAGCGAAGATTGAAACCACCAAGGGAAATTCCAAAGCAATGTTCAAGATACTGAACTCCATCCTAAACAGGAAACAAGAACTCCCTTTGCCCAATCATGAAAGCAGCCAAGACGTAGCTAATGATTTCAACATTTTCTTTGACGACAAAATCAAGAAAATAAGATCAAATTGGACTCTTGCAATAACAGCATCACAAATGCTGAACATTTCACTGGCCATAAATTATCTCAGTTCAAAACCCTGACTAAAACAGCTGTTGAAAAACTGATTAGAAATATGCCTGTCAAACACTGTCAACTTGACCCCATCCCTACATGGTTACTACAGGAGTGCATGGATGAATTTCTTCCTATAATAACAGAAATAGTCAACACATCACTAACTCTAAGGGAGATGCCCCTGGATCTAAAACAAGCACTTGTCAGGCCACTCTTGAAGAAGAGAGGTCTTGATCTCATTAAACAGAATTACCGACCAGTGTCAAACTTGTCTTTCCTGGGAAAAGTCATTGAAAGTGCAGTTATCAAACAATATATGGATCACCTAATCCGAAACAAACTTGATGATGACAGGCAATCAGCCTATAAGCAATTTCATAGCACAGAAACTCTCCTCACAAAAATCCACAATGACATCATGGTGAGCATGAGCAAGGGTGAAATAACCATGCTGGTACTGTTAGATCTATCAGCTGCTTTTGATACAATTGATCACAATATTCTATTGACTAGACTGAAAAATAGATATGGTGTATGCAATTCAGCCCTCAACTGGTTCAAGTCATACATTTCGGAACGATCACAGTCTGTATTGATACAGGACCAAACATCAGAGAAACTGCCACTCAAATTTGGTGTCCCACAAGGTTCCAAACTTGGTCCAGTCTTATTCAATTCGTATATTGCTCCATTGAGTGAAGTTGCTTCTCAAAACCAAATTGAGGATCAAAAGTACGCTGATGATGAGCAGCTCATCTTATCTTTCAAACCAACATTCACAGAACAAGATGATGCAATCAAGAAAATGGAGAAACGCATAGCTGAAATCAGAAAATTTCTTCATGAAAACAAATTGTGTAACAATGGTGACAAAACTGAACTTCTTATGATCGCCACTCCACACCAACTAAATAAACTCCAAGTGTCATCAATCAATGTTGAAAATGTTTCAATCAAAACATCAGAGAATGTTAGGAACTTGGGTGTAACATTTGACAAAAACATGACAATGGAAGAGCAAGTTAATAAAATGTGCCGAAATGCCTACTTTAATCTTCGGAACATGAACCAAGATACCATTAAAACTGTGGTAAATGCTCTGGTTACACCTCATTTGGACTATGGAAATGGCCTTTTGTATGGCATTTCTCAATATCTGGTGAATAAACTTCAGGTTGCCCAAAACTCAGCAGTTCGTCTCACAGAGAAAATGAAACAGTAATACAGTATGGGATCACACCGAAAGCAACTTCATTGGCTGCCTATTCCTGCCAGAATCCAGTTTAAGTTAATGACAACAACCTGGAAGGCATTAAATGGCCAAGCTCCCTTGTACATTCAACAAATGGTCAGGCTTAAAGCAAATGGAGACCGTAATCTGAGAAGTAACTGCAAACTCTTGTTAACAGAACCAGCTTCAAACAGCCTAAATAAATTTGAAGATCGAGCATTTTCCTTTGCAGCACCAAAACTCTGGAACAAGTTACCTGAGAGTGTTCGCACAACAAAGACGCTAGAGTGTTTCAAGAAAAACCTAAAAACCTACTTATTTAAAATGTTCTACGAATAACCCTTACCCACCCGAGCGCTTCTGAGCAGTTTACTGGAAGAGGCGCTATATAAATCACTATTATTATTATTATTATTATTATTATTATCTACAAAAGACTGGATGGAATTTGGATTACTCATCCTAGGGTTTTACTGGGAATCTGATATGCCATCTGCAAAAGTCTGGATGGAATTTGGATGACTCATCCTAAGATTTTACTGGGAATCTGATATGCCATCAACAAAAGTCTGGATGGAATTTGGATTACTCATCATAGGGTTTTACTGGGAATCTGATATGCCATCTGCAAAAGTCTGGATGGAATTTGGATAACTCATCCTAGGGTTTTACTGGGAATCTGATATGCCATCTGCAAAAGTCTGGATGGAATTTGGATGACTCATCCTAGGGTTTACTGGGAATCTTATATGCCATCTGCAAAAGTCTGGATGGAATTTGGATGACTCATCCTAGGGTTTTACTGGGAATCTGATATGCCATCTACAAAAGTCTGGATGGAATTTGGATTACTCATCCTAGGGTTTTACTGGGAATCTAATATGCCATCTACAAAAGTCTGGATGGAATTTGGATGACTCATCCTAGGGTTTTACTGGGCATCTGATATGCCATCTGCAAAAGTCTGGATGGAATTTGGATTACTCATCCTAGGGTTTTACTGGGAATCTGATATGCCATCTGCAAAAGTCTGGATGGAATTTGGATGACTCATCCTAAGATTTTACTGGGAATCTGATATGCCATCAACAAAAGTCTGGATGGAATTTGGATTACTCATACTAGGATTTTACTGGGAATCTGATATGCAATCTACAAAAGTCTGGCTTTAATTTGGATGACTCATCCTGAGGTTTTGCTGGGGATCTGATATGCCATCAACAAAAGTCTGGATGGAATTTGGATGACTCATCCTAAGGTTTTGCTGGGAATCTGATATGCCATCTGCAAAAGACTGGATGGAATTTGGATTACTCATCCTAGGGTTTTACTGGGAATCTGATATGCCATCTGCAAAAGTCTGGATGGAATTTGGATGACTCATCCTAAGATTTTACTGGGAATCTGATATGCCATCTGCAAAAGCCTGGATGGAATTTGGATGACTCATCCTTAGGTTTTACTGGGAATCTGATATGCCATCTGCAAAAGCCTGGATGGAATTTGGATGACTCATCCTAAGATTTTACTGGGAATCTGATATGCCATCTACAAAAGTCTGGATGGAATTTGGATTACTCATCCTAGGGTTTTACTGGGAATCTGATATGCCATCTGCAAAAGTCTGGCTTTAATTTGGATGACTCATCCTAAGATTTTACTGGGAATCTGATATGCCATCTACAAAAGTCTGGATGGAATTTGGATGACTCATCCTAGGGTTTTACTGGGAATCTGATATGCCATCAACAAAAGTCTGGCTGTAATTTGGATGACTCATCCTGAGGTTTTGCTGGGGATCTGATATGCCATCAACAAATGTCTGGATGGAATTTGGATGACTCATCCTAAGGTTTTGCTGGGGATCTGATATGCCATCAACAAAGGTCTGGATGGAATTTGGATGACTCATCCTAAGGCTTTACTGACATGCCATTTACAAAAGTCTGGATTATAAAAAAATGATGTAATAAAGGTCGAATTCTGATTTTGCAAAGGCCCCCAGACCATCCAGTAACTCTGGTTAATTGCACTCTTGACTGCTTTTGTTGGAAGTCCTTTTAAAAGTGCTTTTTTCTTTATAAAATATATTCTTCAGAGGCTTTACAACATATCAAATACTATTTCAACTTTGCAATTTGATCTTGTCGCTGGTGTCCTTCAATAACACACTTCTCTAAAACGGTTTGACAAAGGTGCATTTTTGAACATAGGAACTGCGAGACCAAATGGTCGCCATGACCGCACGGTCCCCACTGGGAGATCATTTTGTCTCCCCAGTAACTATGTTAAAAAATGCACAGCTCTCTATTGATTGGTTCTAAAGAAAGTTGGACTTTGATTTGCTACAGCACGGCTATTTGTTATTACTGAGTATTAATATTGTAGGGCAAACATAGAAAATTATTACTCTTGAAATGAAATCAATATTACTGTCATCCGTGACCATGAAAAAAATAAGTTTCCCCACCCCCCGTCCTCGATTATTGAAAAATATTGATTGTATATGCAGTAAAGCAGAACTATTGTGACAAATAAATAATTGAAATTGAATTACCGATTTAATCACAAGTTTCCCTCAAGGCTCCAGTGGTACTACTGATTGCTTAATTTTAGAAATTTTACAAGAAATTTGAATTTTTGAATCACAGCGCACTAAAGGAAAATTCCATCGGGGGAGGAGTCTATCGGGTTATGGGACAATCCACTGTTAAAATGAACATGTGAACATCGTGAAATTTTCATCCGGGGTGATGCATCCACCCACCCAGTGGTGTCCTTATGGGGCACGTGCCCCTCATATTGGAACTGTACCCCGCTATACAAACTTCAATCTACGACTGTTATTGTTGTTGCCCCTCCTGAGAATCACGTGCCCCCCTGGTGCCCCCCCCCCGCTCGATACTTTCTAGTTATGACATTCCCCAGTCCTCCCACTGTGGCCGTCCATGGCAGACTGGACTTCTGACCAAATGACCAGGGTTCAACTTCCGATCGCAACTTTGTTCTCAATTGGCATCTGGTATGTACACCAGAGCTGAGTGATGACTTAATTGGACACTGTTGCATTTCACCTTTTCAGTCTCATAGAAATTGATAGACCTGTCATTTTGTCCAGCCTGACTGTCTCTTAGATACGAAATGTCCCCTTGGTTGCTTTTGAAATTTTTATGCCATGGAACAAGACATCCACCCCTAGATTATTAATCAGCACTCATCTTCATTCCTTTACAGAATTTGTCTGTCCACTTTTTTGGATTACATACACGTGGCAATTATTATTTCATGTTTTTAGTCATCAGTATTTCACTAACAGGAGAGCCACATTGTCAATAAGTATTTATGATTAATCGGTTTTACCTTCAGTAAATAAAGCTTATGTATCTACAGTGCCTACTGTAAATAAGTGAAACGCATGATATTGTGCCAATGCTTCAATACTAAACATTCTCAACCAAACTGCCTAACCAGAGTTACATGTAGGTATGGGTCAAGTAAAGTCTTTGATAAGTAAGTGAACCACCCTTCCCTATGAAATACCATTGGGCCCGTGTTTCACTTACTTATCAAAGTTTTTGACTCATACCTAACTCTGACTAAAGCTAAGAATATAGGCTGCCATTGTTATCCTACATGTCTCACATATTGGCCTTTATGACCCAACATGTTTTCCTCACACTGGATGATAATTTATTCCACAAGCAGTTTGGTTGAGAATATTTAGCATAGAAGCAATGGCGCAATATCATGTGTTTCACTTATTAACAGGCAGCACTGTAACTATCTAACTGTGATTGTGTTATTTTCCATTTTCATTACAAATTCATGGATATTGATGATTGAAACACGTTGCATGGACACATTCGTTCTTTAGCAGCGCCATGGTGCCAGCCAGTGGCGTCAGTGAAGGTGGGGCTGGTGGGGCATTTGCCCCACCACTTTTTGGCCAAAGTATGTACATGTTCCTGAATTTAAAAAAATCAAATATTATTTTCCCCTGACATCTTCGACGAAGGTGTGACCAGTATTTAGCCCACCACTTCAAAACTAAACTGACCCGCCTGGTGCGAGCTATTACCTTAGGCATTATTGGTAAAACTTGTCAACAAGTACAACAACTTGGAGATTGTCCTGTTTAAAAAAGGAAGTGACATCATAAAAGAGATCTATTTATGTCTTTTCACAGAAGATAAGAGCACTACTCTGCCTGAAATGCAAAAGGACCATTTTGTCCAAGGGGACCGTTTTGCCCTGGTATCCCCTATATTCTTGAATTGTTTTTTGTAATGGTCTAAATAAATTAGTATTGTCTATCTTTCTATTGACAACAAAGAGCTTGAAATAGCAAACTCCAAATATCTAGGAAACGTGCTTTGTTATTCCAAAAATATACGTTGAGAGAGTAATGAACATTTTAATTTTTAGTTTGCATTTGTGCGGTTAAGTGATTTTAAGGTCCGCAAACGAAAAGCGCAAACTTGATTGGCAGTCAGCGCAAAATGCAAACTATAAGCAAAATAGCACTTCCGCAAATTGCAGAATTTGCGGTTTGTGAAGGTGTTTGCGGAAGCGCCCAGCACTGAACTATAGGCACTACAAGACGTTAATGCACTGTATATAGCCCTATCCACTACTTTTATGTAATATCTATTGCATATGCAGCGTAAAAATGATTTTTTAATTGATGTCATAATGTGCCCCGCTGGGGCACATTGGTACTTTCATGATTACGACTCACATTTTGCTCTCTGGCTGCAAAAGGGTACATGTCGGTGCATTCTAATTTATTATGCTTTGCATTTAAGCTCAATGGTATTCTTGATATTCATGCAAACTTATGAGTTGCTCAGTGCCTCCAGCATTGAGCAAAATTAGTAGACATTAAAAGCATCCCAATGTGCCCCAGTTCCCCCTACTAGCTTTGAATGCAAAGGAAAACAATTTGAAATACTGTTAGGCTGCCAAGAAACATTTATGTTCAGAATCAACTTCAATGATTATTTATAATGCTACATTTTAAATAGAAAACTGACAGATTGATAGATGGGCAGATAAATAAAAGTGGAAAGTGGCACTGTGAAAATGGCACTTCGTGTGTCATCATGCTGATGATTTGTCATGATCAAACCCAATACTTTCAATGTTAATTTGATTGAAGGAGACTTATCCCACTTGTTGGTGACAGCCAAACAAAAGCATTATGCATTTGTTTTTCACTCTACAATTAATTATGACAACTTAGTTGGTCAAATGACCTTTTTTTGATCATGACTAATCAAACAGCTATATTTCCCATGTTGAATGTAGAGAAGATGACACTATCATGAGTCACGAAGTGCCATTTTCACAGTGCCACAGTGACTGTCCACTTTAATTCTATATCAAAGTGTTTCACTGTAAGAGTCTTTAGGACAAGTCTGTGACATACCACTCAATGAGGTCACTAGTTTCCCAATGACAAATTCACCCTTCATTTCAATGTAATTGATACGGCTGGTTGTGAGGTCTTTGACGTCCATTGGCAGCTGAATGCAAGTACTCGTCATTCATTGATTGCAAGTGGCAAGAGGAGGAGCTTGTGTGGAGATGAATACACGTGACTGATGGAGAATCAGCCCCATGTCAGGATACACCCCCCAGCCTATGCAGCTCAGGGGCATCCCTATGGCTGGGGGGGGGGGGGTACGTGCCCCTCCATGTTGCACCTGTGCCCCTCCATGTTGCACCTGTGCCCCTCCATGTTGCACCTGTGCCCCTCCATGTTGCACCTGTGCCCCTCCATGTTGCACCTGTGCCCCTCCATGTTGCACCTGTGCCCCTCCATGTTGCACCTGTGCCCCTCCATGTTGTATCTGTGCCCCTCCATGTTGCACCTGTGCCCCTTCATGTTGCACCTGTGCCCCTTCTGCACCTGTGCCCCTACATGTTGCACCTGTGTCCCTCCATGTTTCACCTGTGCCCCTCCATGTTTCACCTGTGCCCCTCCATGTTGCACCTGTGCCCTTCCATGTTGCACCTGTGCCCCTCCATGTTGCATCTGTGTCCCTCCATGTTGCACCTGTGCCCCTCCATGATGCACCTGTGCTCCCCCAGGTGCTTTCTCTCACAACTTCATTACTTTGGCTAAAATATACCGTTAGAATAGTGGGTGCCCCCCAGAGAATCGTGTGCTCCCAGGGGGCCCCGCTCGATACCCCCTTGTTACGCCACTGATGCAGCTGTGGAGCAATGCCAACAAATGACTGTTTATTAGGGGGTGGTCATTTACCGAATGGGTGGACTTAGAGTGTTTTTGTAATAAATAATTTCTTGCTCAGACATTTTAGCAGTCTTTGAAAAAATAATTCCTGCCAGGGGTATTTCTTAATAAGGCATCGCTCGAATTATGCATGAACATTCAGGGACTTTGCCTGATTGAAATAAATAAACGCTACCGTTGTTACCATGAACTTAATAAGTAAGTGGATGGGCTTGCACATTCCTATTTTTGGCATTTCTCTGTTTACACTAAGGTGGACGGGCTTCTAGTTAGGGCCCTCTTAAATTAATGCCTCAACTTGATAAAAAAGTTTGGTTGTAATACACAGTCACAAAATTGGTCTCAAAGATAGACATTTTGGCTTTTTTATTTTGTTAAATTTTTTGGCATGTTGTATACCCCCCCCCCCCCCAAACAAGTTTGTCTTATTTTGTTAGTTGGCAGTGTGCTTCATTGGATATAGCATAAGACACATAACAACCAAAAGCGATATATTGATACCAGACACAGTAATTATTCTAAATATAAGCTGTCATGACGGGATTGGCCAACTCTTGCATCAATCAACCGATACATTTTGAGAAATTAGCATAATTCTGACAGTGGCTATATAATGAGGCTGGCTTGCCAATGCCAAGAGGCCTGTCATCATCAGTTACAGAGCAGTACAGGTTCATTCTTCCTGTCTCAGAAGATTGCAAAGAAAGACAGGAGCCTGGAACTTGGCATTGCATTCTCTTAGACGAAATAAGAGGTTATATAAACACTTGGATATGAAAGTCATCACAATAGCAGTTGCCTTGATTCTTTATCTCACAATCATTGCAAATGGAGCAATGAAAAGAAATTATTTATTTTTAAAACAATCAAAAAACTTGAATTGCCACATCATACAAGGAAACACTGTTCAACCACCAGCGATTGGGGATGGAGCAACTTTCTGCACTGTGCAATGCATTCAATCACAAACAGCAACCTGCACCTGCGTTGGATGGAAGAAAGAAAACGCGGGATGCAAGATGTGTTATCAATGTAGTGGAGGAGGAAGCACTACAACATTTGATGCAACTTACATTCCTTACGTGGAAGTGCATGACCCCAGGCCAGGTTGGAATATGATATTTATGGTTACATCTTTTGTAGACATGACTTTGCTTTGCTTACATTCATGTTAGCTTCCATTGAATCCACAATGACTGTATTCTTTTATACCCATACTTGTCTAACTTTTGCAATTCATTTTGTTTCAATTTGTATTTTACTGCATTACCTTTGTAATTTTCAAAATGGGTATAGATGGAGGGAGGGGTGATTTGGGTTTTATGTCCTGTAGTTATGCACAATTGTTTGAGTTTCACAATTGCAGTTTTTTAACTATGTATTTTACTCTTCATTAACTTAATTTGTACAGGAGGCATTATTTTTTAAAGGAAAGGCAAAAATGAGTGCTTTTTATGGGAAATACTATGACTGTTAGAACTCTTATTGTTAAGAAAAAATAAAAGATCATTTTACTCAAAATCAGGCAACCATATAGTAGTCTAAATGAAGTATGCCTAGTGGCCCAACATGAAATGTAGGCCTACATAGTTTTTAGCTGGGTTTGTAAATTTTCCTATAGCTTTCATGAGGTAATTCAAAGGAAGAGTTGTTGAAAGTGCATACATGTAGGAATTACAAATTACTGTCATCTTTTGAAGACAAATACAAGAAAGCAAATCCTCCTGTACAGTCCTGGACATAAGTTCAGTCGCTAGCACATGCCACAAATGCAATTGTTAATAATTTGACTTGTACTGTACAGATTTTAATGAGTAATGGCTCAAATGAAAGCCAAGTCCATTTATGACATGTTTATATTGCGAAAATAACGTTTTGTCTCAGCCTGAAAGTCATAGAAATTAATACTGGTAGTGTGCCTAAAATGTGCCTGGACAAAAGTTCTGTCGCATGCAAGAAGTTATGATGAAAAAAGGTCTGAATTAATTGTCAAATTGCTAGAATGATGAATATTTGTCAGGGCATTTCTAAGTCATGATGTAGGAAAAAAAAAACTCACTTTGATCAACTTAACGGTCTTGTAGAACAATATCTAGGGAGTTCCACGAGGACTCATGTGAAATATCAACATAATATCAATAATAATCATCAAAAATGATAGATAATACAGACCAATGTTAATAAATATTTTTTGGAATTGTCTTCCCTGCCTTCCAGCTTAATTTGGAGGACATGGGATCATTGAAATTCAGATTATAGCATTCCAGATGGGAGAGCAGGTATAATGGAACATGCCACGTCGACAAGAAAAATTAAACTGAGGGCTGCACTTTTACAAACTATGCCATTTGGCTCCAAAGTCTCACCATAGCAGTGTTTTACAATAATTTAGGACTAAAAGTTGTTCTTGTCCAGAGCCAGGGGGAACCGGGGGCACATTGGGATGCTTTTAACGTCTACTAATTTTGCTCAATGCTGAAAGCACTGAAGAACTCAGGAGTTTGCATGAATATCACCAATACTATTGAGCTTAAATGTAAGGCATAATAAACTAGACTGCACCTACTGTAACCTTTTGCAGCCAGAGGGCAAAATGTGAGTCGTAAAAATGACTGTCCCAATGTGCCCTGCCGGGCAGAGTGGGACATCAGCCGGGGCACATTGGGACATCAATTAAAAAAATCATTTTAACACTCCATGTGCAATAGATATTACATATAAGTAGTGCATAAGACAATATACAGTGCATTAACACCTTGTAGTGCCAATAGTTAATAACTTTAAACAGTTTTAAACATTTAACATAAATTGTCCTGGGTGTGGACATCTGTATATATATCATCTTAATTTCGTATGTTTTATAAATTACATACATAATACTGTGAGATTAGAAAATAGAAAATACAATTAAGTTTACACAGCCCTTATTCAATTTGTACATAAATCATTGATAATCATTGCATTTCATCAAAGTTTAAAATGCATTCATTCAAATTGTCCATAGTGTCCATTAATTCAATAATTGTTCTTGCCTTCACCCTGTCTTCGTCCATTTTACAATTTTCATCACATAGTTTAATGAAGTGTCTCTGAGAGAATCAAATGATATGGGACAAGCTGTTTAGATGACCATCTCAGAATTTCACCAAATTTTGCAAAGTCAAACAATAACTTCCTAAACCAAGAAAAATGAAAAAAAAAATTCATAGGTGCAAATATTTTTTGTACTGTGGCCATTAGGGTGTGGCTGGTGCCCCAACATTGTCAGATCAAGCTGTACCTTATTTTGGAACTGTGTTTTGGTCACCATAAGATGTGTTGAAAGTTTAAAAGAAATCGGAAAATGCTTACCTTGAGCACAATGCAGTTATAATTTTCTCGTTTTTGTTTATAAATGCAAACCGCGGTATTGTATAACTTTGTCGATATTGGTCATAAACTCAGCAACATTAAAAACGCACACATTTTCAAAGTATCATAACTTTTGAAGTACTACATTTAATTTAATGTCGATTGGCAAATTTGCTTATTAACTTCTCAACTAGAGATTGTGAACGTTTGAACAGGTTCCGTGGATATTTCTGAGAATCAGACATGCTTTTGTGACATAATGTCAAATTTGGAATTTGCAAAATTGAAAAAGGGATAGGGGAGTAGAGTACAGGTGCTTTCACTTTATTATTGATTTCAAATGGTCAAAACAGGTGTCCATCAAGATTTCAGGTCTAAATTTGACCAAAAACAGGATAATTTCTGATGCTTATGATGAAAAAGTGTTGAAAATGATGTGACAAACAATTGTGAAAAACACCAACTTTACCGAAAAATCAACCAAAAACTCACAAAGCCCCATAAAAAAGCGTGAGTGACCACCTTGATTATTTACACACCGAAATATTGAGCTGTGACAGACTTCACATCCAATCAATTTTGGATCAATTTGCATTGGTTGTGATTTTGGTTTTTGGACATGATGCACTAAAAGTCGCCTGATCCAGCCGTTTCGCTTTCTTTCTTTCTGAAATTTTCTGGACTTCCATAACAGATATCAACAGACATCAGTGTAAAGTTTTATGAAAATATCTACTTTAAAAGTTGGTTTTTAAGCTGTTCAAAAATGTGTGCGTTTTTAATGTTGCTGAGTTTACAATGATAAAACTTGCATGGTTGAACTTTTCTTAATCAGAGCTTCATTTTGAGTACCAACTTTGATGGTCTCAGACATTTCACATAGTACATCAAATTGGGAAATAATTTGCATATTTAAAAAAACAAAACTCTTGTTTCTAATCAGGTTATATATTAACCATAGGATGCCAAGGACAATTACTTGATCAATAAAATATATTTTGATGATATTTGGACTTCTTAAGTGCAAAATCTGCATTCTATGTTATTAAAGCCTGTATTATTGAGATCATGAATACATTACGTTCACAAATACATATGTACATTACATTCACATTATCAGACTCATCACACATTTTAGAGTTTATTGGACTTTGTGTATTCACTATCTTATTTTTGCACACCATGGCACATTTTCAATTAAAATACATTTAACTTAAAAACATGAATTACTTCATAAAATAACAGATTATTATAATTTGGTACCAGGAAGATGAGACCAGAGTCCATGCATTAAGGTTTCTAACAATTCTCCAGGGCATTACATGGTTAGCTGAGGGGGAGTGAGTGCTCTGGGTCTCTACTTTTGCTGGGCCCTGGGTTTGATTCCAGCTCTAATGGGAATGGGATCACTGGATTTATAATTGTTTGGACAGCAGTTTCAAACATTCTACCCCTCATTACGGGAGTCGTGTCAATTATAAGTTGTACAATGTACATATAAGCCGAAGTCATCTGTCAATATTCCCTGAAGATAAGATGGAACACTGTCAGACACACCATGGTATCGATTCCTTAATTGTGTGAACATTTAACAGGATCAATAATACTTCTTATTAGCCTTTTTTTGTAATTGAAATTGAGTAATGATAGATCCACATTTAGGAGTCTCCTCTAATGTCAAGTTGAATATGGTTGACTATAGGCTCACAGTACATTTCTTTTTGATAACACCTTATGAACTTAAAATCAGATGAATTTGCAAAGTTATCTCAACAGATATGATGTGTGGAAAACTGCAACAAGTGACAATGCATCTTACGATACAATCTTACGATACAATGGAAATAGTATTCTTACAACATACAACATATTTGTTTTTGAGAAGTCTTAACTATTGTGTGTGACCAAACAAATGGACTTAATACATATTAGTTATATCATTACCTTACATAACATGTAATCAATAATTGTACTTAGTGTGCCCAAGTCAGCCACAAAAATGGAAGATGTCAAAAGTGTTCCCTCCATCACATTCAAAATGCGATCTCGTTCATCCACATAATTTAATCATGTTAATACACAACAAGTACCGCATAAATCTGTGCCAGGTTCTTAAAAGGTTATTAAAATCAATTATTATAAAATCATGTTCTTGCTGATACAAGTTACCACATAAAATATCCTGAAGATTAACACAGGTTTGCATATATATCTGATTAACAAGAAGAAAACGTAATCAGAAGCAGCAAAATAAAAGATTGACAATGCATAGAATTATCCAATACCATTGAAGTTGGTATTCAAAATGAAGCTCTAAGTGAGGCCTGTCCAGTCATGCTAGTTTTATTGTTGTAAAATGTAAATTGACAAAGTTATACAATACCGCGACTTCCGTTTTTTGCAAACCGCTAAGAAACTTCTACTGCATCGTGCTCAAGGTAAACGTTAATCAATTCTCATGAAATTTCTGAGGCATTTCACTTGGGTCAAACCACAATACCAAAAAGAAGTACAGGGGTCTCCTCCAATTTTTTTTTTTTTTGTGGGGCACCAGCCACACCCTAGTGGCCATTCAAAGTTAAAAGGTTTTCAGCCAACTTTTGACCAAAATTTGAAGTTTTCGGCCGCAAAAACACCCCAAATTGACGCTTTCATTAGCATGACTAGACTGGCTTGGCACATACAGAATTGGTTTTATATTATGCCTAATGATTTTCTCAACATGCAGATTTAAAAAAAATTGATTTCATCTAAATCCTGGCTTCTGGGGTAAAATTGAAAATGCCAGATTTTTGCCTTTTTTTCATTTTCAAAAATCATGGCAAGTTCAAAAGTCGATATTTTCTATAGTGGACCTTCAAACTCATTTTCACTCACAGCTTGGGAAAACATCTGAAATTTGATTACTTAGTGAAATTTCCGTGGGAAAATTGGTAATTTTTATAATACAGCTTGAGTAAATATCCTATTTTTCGTAAATTTTCGGATAAATCAGAGATAGTATTGACGATATGTATTGTGCCTGCAATTTGTTTTTCTCATGAAATTTTTTTCGCATTAAAACAGTAAATTTTAGGTTCCTTTAGCACGAATGCTAAAATCAGAGCATTTGACCTTGTTTTGGGGTCAAATTAGGTCAAATAAGTCTGAATTTAGCTAAATTTCACGAAAATTCTCCAATTTTTCACACATTCATGACATATCTTCTAATAGAAATTTGCAATTGATCAAGATATTTTTGCTAGTAAGTTATAGGTCAATAGCATGAGAAAAATTTATTATAAAATTGTGGTTGGCATGGAAACACAGCATCCATCAAGAAGGCAAAATGACAATTTTTCATTATGGAGAAATCTTGCAGAACAGTATTGATATTTCAGCTTTTTGGCCGAATGTCGTCAGGAATTTCTGCCACATTGACATCAGAACTACTTTACATTTATCAAATTTCAACTGTCCTTTGTATAAATTTTAAAACAAGAGCATTTAATCTTGTTTTGAAGTCAAAGCAGGTCAAGAAAACTCAGAATTTTGTGAAATTTCTCGCAATTTTTAAAAATTTCATCTTTTTAAGAGATCTTTTCAAATATAAATTTGCCATTTATCATACTATTTATGTTTCTAGACTATAGCTCTATAGCACCAGTATAGTTTATTACAAAACTGTGGTTGCCATGGAAACATAGAATCCACAAAGAAGAGAAAATATCAATTTTTTGCTGCAGAAAAATCTAGTGGAGCAGTAGGGTGTGTCAATCTTAAATTTTTATGCAAATTCAAAAAGCACTAGTGCCTAAAATGTGCGCTTTGACCTGGGGAATCCAAATCTATTCTCGAAATGGCAATACGACAATTCCTACCTACTTCAATTTTGGTTCAAAGTTTCAATGTTTTTTTCATTTTCGACCATTTTCGCCAATCCGCGGTTCTCTAACGCCACCCGTGAACTCAATTATGAAGATGTTTCTTTTACATGTGAAAGTTTTAACTGTCATGGTTTTAAGCAGTCTGCTGCCTATGTTGCAGAAAGGCTCATTAGTTGTGATGTCATGTGTCTTACTGAAACCTGGCTTTTGCCTAGTGAAGAACACTGCCTCAGAGGATTAACAGAACGTGTAGATAACACTGTGGACTTTGATCATTACTTTAAGTCAAGTATGCAAGATGTCGATCCAGGATATATTGGTCGGCCATTTGGAGGCCTAGCTATTATCGTTAAAAAACATAATCTTATTAAAACGTGTGAAATTAATGTTAACTCGAATAGAATTATTGCTGTTGCCCTCAAGGATTTATCTGGTAAAACTGTTCAAATTATAATTTGTGTGTATATGCCATTCTATAATTCAACTGATAAATGCCGTACATTTGAATTTGTCGAAACAATTGATGTTCTTCAAGGCTTAATGGACACTTACTCTGCAAATGCTCCAATCAAGATTGTCGGTGATTTTAATGCTCAGCTGCCCACTCAGAAGACTCTTGGCAAGCATTGGTTCAGACAACCTGGTTACTCACGACACAGTGCTGTTTTGTATGATTTTATATTAGCAAATGACATGCATGCCATGGATATTAAATTTCCTCAATGTGTCAATTATACCTTCTTCTGCCATGCCAGAAATGTCTACACGTGGATAGACCATGCACTATGCTGTGACAAGGATGCCGATGGTGTCAAGGACTGTAACATCGTTCCACTCCAGGACTCTAATGTTAGCGATCATCTGCCTGTTAGATGTGTGTTTGTCATGAAATGTAGTACCAATTGTATTGATACTTCGAATGGTGTGGCTAATACTTACTATGTGCAGGCTAACTGGTCCAATTATAAACGAAATGAAAGTTATAGATCAATTCTTATTGAAAAACTGAACCTCTTGAACAATGACCTAAACTTTAAAAATGTACATTGTAAAGATGAAGCATCAGTTGTTGTTGATAATGTCTTTAGTAGTGTCAGCCTAGCTGTCCACGAAGCAACCAAAGAAGCAGGCTGCGTGCCCAGTAAAGTCCTTAAACCCAAACCCTTCTGGTGCCCTGATTTGAGTGTCTTAAGAGATAGAAAGAGGTTTTGGTGGTCTGTATGGGTGTCCTGTGGAAGGCCAAGAGATGGTGTTGTTTTTGACATTTATAAAGATCTAAAGAAAAGGTTTCGCAGAACAGCGCGATTTAATATGAATAATATTGTATCTAGCGAGTACAGTACTGTTAATCACCTTTTCCAGAGGGGAAATCTGAAGGCTTTCTGGAATAAATTAAAGCTCATGCAGCGCAAGAAAGTAGATTCTAGTCTGAATGCTGATAACTTTGCTTTATACTATTCTCAGATTATGTCCGACGATAGCTCTGATTGTACCGACCGTCAAAGTGAGATCTGTAAGTCAGTTGAGGCCAAGGCCCAACAGTTGAATGACATGAAATTTAATGTTAAAATTACTCCATATCAAGTATGTAAGATGGTAGAAATGTTGAATAGCGGCGTCTCAGCTGGATGTGATGGTGTGACAGTAGAACATCTGCGTCATGGTATGAGTGACGTATTGTGTGAAGTTCTAGCAAATGTATTTTCTCTCATGCTCATTTATTCTATTGTGCCCACGGTCTTTACAATGGGAACAATTATTCCAATTCTGAAAAAGCCTACTCTGGATCCCAATATTGTAGGCAATTATAGACCTATAACAATTAGTTCTGTATATTCTAAAATTGCAGAACTCCTAATCTACCCAAATTACCCTGTGCATGAGACCCAATTTGGATTCCAGGAAGGAAAAGGGACAGCCTTTGTTACATGTTTAATAAATGATTCAATTTCTTACTTTAGTGACCGTGGCTCAGCTGTGTACCTCTGTAGCTTAGACGCAGAGAAGTGTTTTGATAGCATTTGGCACAGTGGTTTACTGTTTAAATTGAAAGGCATTCTGCCTGATTATGTATGGTCATTTTTATACAAATGGTATCACACATCGTTTGCGGCAGTTCGCTGGAATACCAATATGAGTCTCCGCTTTCAAATTTCAAAAGGCATGAGACAGGGAAGTATTTTATCACCCTGTTTATTTAATCTATTCCTTAATGATTTGATGCTAGAGCTCACTGCCTCCAATTTTGGACTTAAAATATTTGATCAAATGGTCAATTCTTGCGCCTACGCTGACGATGTGTCCCTCCTAAGCTCCACTGCAGCTGGTTTGCAGCATCTGATTGATATTTGTGTGAATTATGCTTGTGAATGGCGATTCAAATTTGGAGCCAAAAAGTCCAAAGCCATGGTTGTTGGTGGTAAAAATTGTAAGCCAGTTTGGCATATTGGTGATGACATCATGGAGAATGTCAGTGAGCTGGAACTTCTTGGTGTAACCATAGACTGTAAGGGTAGATATGATGCTCATGTTAGCAATAGAATCAGTGCCTGCAGAAGATCATCTTATAAATTATCATCTTGTGGGATGTCATATCCAGGACTGAATGCAAATGTTAAAAGTTATTTGTGGAAATCTGTTGGGATGCCAACCCTTTTATATGGCACAGAATGCATACCTCTGAGCAACTGTAATTTAAAAGATATCATGTCCACCCAGGGTACAATTGTTAAAAATATGATGGGCATAGGTAAGAGGAGTCACCATTCCAATTTAATGCAGGCTCTTGGCATAGAAAAGGTGAATAGTGTTGTCAAAAGGAACACTTTAAATTTTTATAACAGGCTGTTTAGAGTATCAAGTCCACTGCTGAGCCTCCAGTGCAAGTTCTTGTCACATTATATGAGTACAGGTGAACTTATTAAGGGTTCCATTTTACATAAAATTGTTAGCTTTGGGGTTTCGCCTCTCGATGTGATTTCAAAGGAAGGTAAATTCTATAATTCTAGTCAAAATCAGGAGGATAATGGCATTGTAAGTAGCCTCAGACATCTAATTTTTAACGATAATTACGTAAAGCCATGGTCAGATGAATATTTCCTTACTAAATTGTTGACCAGGGCATTTTAGCCTGATATGGTACTTTGTTTTTAATGCTGTCTGTGATAAGCACTGTTTTTAATCTTATTAATGTTTTTATGTTAATGTACTTTTGCACTGTGTAAATAGTGTATATATGTAATGTTCTCCACTCGTTGGGGGTTGAAATAAATAAATAAGTAAAATAAATAAATAATAACTTTATCAGTACGTGTCATACAGCATTATAATTGCCATGGTTGGGAAGCTCTCAAAAAGACCTACATTTTGCATACCAACATCAATGGTCTAGGACGATTTCTTGACTCCAATCTACTCTTAGGCCTGCACTTTTCAGAAACGAAAATGTTGCTGACTGTCTAATCCTGTTAAAAAAAGGTTTTTGAATTTTTTTCACTGATAATTGCAGTGATTCACATTCTCCAAGTTCAAGAAAGAGCAAATAAAATATTTTTAAAATTTTTGGCTATGGAAAATCCTGCTTTATGAGCTTGGAAGATTTAATGCTAAATTTTGTCTGAAGTATTGTAACAAATCAGGGAGGGGCTGTTATATTTCGCATTTTACCTTCATAAGAATTAATTATAGGACAACATCACTGGTACCATGAGAATGCTAAGAATATTTTCTATCATGTGGTACCACTCATGTTGCCTTCCAATACATTTTGATGAAGATATGATATGAAATGCAACAGACACCAGCTCACATTTTACGAGTTTTCAACTGACATTAACACTAAAACTTCATCACTCACAAGCCAGGCACTCTCACAGTAAAAAATAAGAAGGTTTTTATATTTTGCCATTTTGGGACTTACAGAATGCAAATCACTGCAACTTATCAGTGAAAATATTTCAAAAGCCTTTTTTTTTGACAGGATTAGACTATCTGCAACATTTTCATTCTAAAAAGAGCAGACTGAAGAGCCAATGGGAATCAAGAAATCGTCCAAGACCATTCAAGTTGGTATGAAAAAATTAAGGTCTTTTTGAGAGCTTTCCAACCATGTCTATTAGAATGCTATATGACACCTATTGACAAAGTTATAGAGAACCGCGGATCAGCGAAAATGGTCGAAAACGAAAAAAACATTGAAACTTTGGACCAAAATTGAAGTAGGTAAAAATTTTCGTATCACCATTTCGAGAACAGATTTGGATTCTCCAGGTCAAAATGCACCTTTTAGGTACTAGTGCTTTTTGAATTTGCATAAAAATTAAAAATTGACACACCCTATTGGAGCAGTATTGATAATTTTGGAATTTAGCCAAATGTCAAATGGAATTCTTCGACAATAACATCAGAATTACCACAAACTCTTCAACTTTCAAGTATGTGAGGTATAAAGTTTAAAACAGGAGCATTTGGCCTTGTTTCTAAGTCAAATGGGTTCAATAAATCTCTGAATTTTCTCAGAAATTGTGTACCGTAGTATGGGGTGAATAGGAACAGAATTGGCTCTTTTCCTGCCATAGCATAGGCACAAAACCTCAAAAAAATCTCAGTATAGTCTAAAATGATGTCCAGGCCGTAGATTTAACTATTCCTGAGAGCTGTAACAGATACCTATATTTCCCAAGGATTAAGGGTGAGAAAACCACTGTCCCAATTCACCCCTCACTTTGGGGTGAATAGGGACAAGGACTAATCTAAATAACTAGTACTCCCTGCCCCGTTTAAGTAATTTATAACCCTGAGGAAGCCTTAGAAAACATGTTTAGCATCCAAAAAGTCACTCTTACTAAAATTTGAAGTCTATTATGTGTAAAATATTCAGTTTTTAACAAAATGTAATAAATCACTGTAAATTGGCAAAAATTATGTTATCTGCTTATTTTACAGTTGATCAATAATCTTGGACTAAATCCACAACAAATGATGCCAATTTCAACAATTTAAACCCAAAATCCATGTAAATAAGCTGGATTGAAAATTAGAAAGGCTTTTTAGCCCAGATCTGAAACTCTGCTGCTCAATTGGATCGGAACCCATGACTAAACAGACAAAATCTCACATCTCAACAACTGTTTTGGTCTCTTAAAACTTTTTAAATCGATTTTGACTGTAAACTCCTGATTTTTCTGCCTTTATTTGATGTTTTATTGCATAATTTTATATCAAGTTTCAAAAATACATATTAATCAGAATTTTGGCATAGTTTTTCCTTCCTATAGCATTTCTACATAATTAAAATGATTTTGCAGCTTAGTAGTACCCCGTCCAACATTATTTTTATAACATTCCAACACTGATTTTGTTTCTTGAGTATAATGGGTGCCGAAAGTTACACAGAAATTACTCTAAAACTGACAGTGCTTTACTGCCTTTTGAATATAGTCAGTGCCAATGTACCTAAGTTTATGATTTTTTACGTAATTGGCCACAACAATATACCGGAAGTTTTGGGAGAATTTGTGTGTGTAGCTTTTATAGTTTTTGCGGTATAAGCAAAGTTTTGACCAGTTTGTGAAAGCGCAAATTCTGCAGGGCAATGTTTAAGGTGCTGCAGTTCCTTACTGCATGCAGGTAGAATCGTGAAAATCCGTCCGAATCTTTATTAAAATATATTCTAAAAACGTGCAAAATATCACGTCCCTGTGACAAGTGGAAGTTGTTCATTTTGTAAGATTAAAATTCTTTCCTAGCTTGTCCCGATTCACCCCAGTGTCCCTATTCACCCCATATTATGGTAATCATTCAGCACTTTAAAGGATCTTTTCCGATAGAAATTTACAATTTATCAAGATATTTTTGCTTCTGAACTATAGCTCAATAGCATAAGTAAATTTTATTAGGAAATTATTGCTACCATGGAAAGAAGGAAAAATATACATTTTTGTTATAGAAAAAAGCAGTATTGATATTTTAAGCTTTCTAGCCAAATGTCATCGATTCAGGATAATCAACCACAATGATATCAGAATTACTACAAACTCATCTTTTAATCCTTAGGACATACTGGTCACTGTGCACTGGGGGTGAAAGGTCAACAACCTCGGTAATATAAAGGACACCCTAGATTTTATGCAATTTTTTCCTTTATTTTGGATATTTAAACAAATACTGTATGCATAAACGTGAAATCTTCCAAAAACGCAGTACAGGCCATAGGCATTGCAAAATATGTTTTAGTATATTCATTTGACATCCTTTTGGGGTCAAATGGGGGTTCCCAAAGTTCACGGATTTACTCATTTAAAGAAATATATATATTTACAATGTACTTGTCAATCGTTTCTTCCCACCTGATTCACTGAGAAGGGTGTGCATGTATCATGTGAATAACCCCCATACTTCAAATATTACTTCAAATAATGGGTTATCAGGGATACCATGTGATCATAGCACAAGTGAAAACTCAATTAGGCTACATCCATTAATTTGTTTGAGCATTACATGACATTTTTGGCTTTTAGTCCAATTTATTCAGAGTGTGTGAGTGAGTTAGTTTGTGTTTTATGCCCCATCAGCACCTGTGTGGGCTATTTAGATGCAAACAATTTTTTCAAAAGTTTTAAGCATAAAAACATCAAACCTACCATACCTTAATGATTTTCTAAATTCTTTTGGAACAAATTTCTAAAAACTTACACTTGACCATGCTTTGGGGTAAAATGAGGTCAACAAATTTCATTGTTTGGTGAAATTTTTCTCAAATTTGGCATTTTTTTTAGATTTTTCTTAGATCTCTTCAAATAGAAATTTATAATTTAGCAAGATGTTTTGCTGCTAAATTATAGCTAAATAGCAAGATAAAAAGGCATTACAAAATTGTGGTGGCCATGGCAACATAACATTCATGAAGAAGGCAAAAAATTCAATTTTTCACCATGGAAATTTGCTGAATAACATTGATATATTAGTTTTAGCCAAATTTTATCAGGAATTTCTGCCACAATAAAATCAAAATTACTGTAAACTCATCAAATTTCAAGTTCATGTGGTATGAATGTTAAAAAATAGCAAAAAGACCTAGTTTTGGGTCAAATGAGGTCAAGATATTTCTCAATTTTGTGAAATTTAAAGTTCACAGGCAAACAAATTTAACAAAATTGTTATTTTGGCCTTAATGTCTGCCTGATAGTCTAATAAAATGATTCTAGTAAAGAAAATTACAAAAATATCTTTCATTTGCTTTTAAACAGCAAATACTAAGTTTCCCACCACTGTGAGATCCATTGGAGGGTAGTTACAAATTCTGACACCAGGGGCTGAGCTGTGATGTCACTGTTACTGTAGAGGTGGGACATTCAACATGGCTCAGCATTGGAGATGCAATATTTGGACTTTTTAATCAGTGGGATTTCTCAATACTGACATGAATGAACAATATAACAATGTAGCAAGTATTTTGAAAGGAATCTGGATGCAAAATCTCAATGATTGCATTGAAGAAGTCAATACTGGTGAACTAAATGTGGACATATAGGAATAAGTGTTATTTTGATGGATTAAACAAGTTGACAGTAAGTTATTATTATGATTCTTTTTCTTCAGGGATTGGGATTTAAAAACTACTTTACTGTTTCTAAAAGATGATAGCTGCACATGTTATATTATGAAAGGAAATTAACCATTACAACAGCCATTCTGGCAGAATGGCTATTGTAATGATTCTGCAGACATAGAATATTAGACATATGTGTTAAAGTTAATTTATAAAGAAATATTGCCTAAAGTGATGTATAAATAAGAAAAAAGGCCTAAAGGGTGCTAAAATATTTTGCTGTCATGTTTATAGATATATAAGACTGATACATCAAACCATCAATTAAAACAATTTTAGGCTTGATATATATGTGTATTGCAAACCCTCTTTCCTACAACTACCTATTGTGGCAGGCGGCAGCACTGCCAGAGACACTGTCAAAATGTGCCATCTAGTGTCATCATGCATCAGTGATTCTGGGTCATGCAACACAGTGGCTCAGTGCATTCTGGAACAGACCACCAAAGACTACAGATGTCCTGCTTGTAAGTGCCATCCTGACCCCACGCCCAACGCGCTGCAACATTGATGTCAGAGTGGGATTTCTACAGGAAAATGATCTTCTAGACAAGGAAGAAGCCTCTACAAGCCGGTATTTGTGGAATTGTTCTTAGGGCCGCTCCCCTTAGGCAGCAGCAAATAGTGCTGGCCTGAGCTGAGCTGTCAGCCATTGGCAATCTTGAAACAAAATCCAAGTCAATCCTCCAAGATAAACAAAGATACTAACCAAACTCATTGATAATCTGAGAAAGTACTACCCATACTTCATTTCTGCCTCATTATTTTGTGTTGTCATCTTGTAAATTTTCGTATTTTTCCATTTCAATCTCCACCCCCACATTATCACCCAATCAAAACATGGTCATTCAGCCAATGTTATTTTTTGAAGGCCTCTCATCCAATTTTTAATCATCAACAACCCTCACCACCCTTATCTAATCATCAAAACTTTATCTAGTTTTTTCCTAAAATAAAATAAATAAATAATTTTTTTCAAATAGTAACCCACCATTGAGTGCAGCAGAAAAGCTGATTGATTTATTTGGTTGCCTCACACCCTGGTAGTGTTACTCATTGTGTTTTTACATAATTTATTCCCAAAAATTTGTAGAAAAAAAAAAAAAAATCTTATATACGCCCAAATACCAAAAATATTTTTTTACTCTCATTTTTCCTACTCCATTGTTATCCCCATTCATCATTCCTACTAATTCGACTGACTTGGTAATTTTGTTGCACAATTAGTGGGATATATCAAACAGTTATGGTTGTTAATCTAGACCTCGCCACTGAGGAGGAACTGATGATGCTTCGTAGTGTAGACCCAGTCTCTGCCAAAGCCATAATAGACAGTAGGCCAATTACTACTTGGGAACAATTACAGCGCTGTGCGCCTAAGTTGGCGAAAAGAGACATTTTGGCTTGGCACCAGAGAGGGGTAGTGACTTCGCAGATTCGTGACTTCCAGAACTTGACTGTTGATAATGGTCTAGATGTTGTGACTATGTTTGATCCCCTAATTGAAAGCCAGCTCAATAATTTAAGCCAATTTGGTGCGTGCAATAAAGTTAGGTCCAGGGCAGGCGCATACCAGCCCATGATAATTGACCCCAATGAAGTTGACCCCTCGTCCATGGGTGGTGCAGGCCTCCCACTTGACCTTGATTACTCCCTGCTTGGTGCATGCCAAGCACCCCCAAATGCCCCCTCTTCTTGGGAGTCAAGTCGCACACCAATTAACGGCCAGTACGGGGGCGGCCCCAGGAACATCAACCATGCTAACATCAGATATGGAGAGTCGAAACCCCGAAAGAAGATGCGGTCTTCAGAGAAAAGAAACGAAGATCCAAGTCCCGGCACCATCGACATGACTCTTCATCAAGCTGTGACTCTACCCATCGTGGTCTGCTTGCCATTGTTGAAGGACTGCACAAGCTCAGTGAGACACTTTGTATGACTGCTCGTGAACAACAGATAAGTCAGGAAAGGTTCTTCCAGAGCCAGGAGCGCTTATTGAACAATTTAGAGAGTAACTATAGAAGACATGAAGAGATTTTAAGTGAGCGCAATGACACCTTCTTTAAACAAATGAAGGAGGTGGTGCGTGACGTGAGGTCTGCAAATTCTGGTGAAGTCATCGCAAAGCATGTGGCATCTACATTGAAGGAATTTCATACAGCATTAGCCATGAATGTTTGTCCCATCCAGGAATCTATAGCTACTGTCCTTCCTGAGACTGTGTGTGATGGTGGTCCGGACCAAGATGACCATGAGGAAGTGGACCAGTCAACGCCAAGGAGATGTGAACACCACAAGAAGATCAAATGTGTGTTCCCCAGTGATGGTGTCTGCAGATCTCAACAATGCAAGGAGAAGAAGGACGTGAACTTAAATTGTGGTAGCGACTGTTCTTCTCGACAGTCATTTGTCAGTGAGAGTAATGTGTTATCACCAGGTGCTCGACGGAAGTTGGAATCCAACTTGATTGAGAATTTTGAGGGCAATCCACAGCTTAGGGAAGGTTGGAAGAAGAATTTCCTATTTGTGGCGGATGCAGTGAATTGGAATGACCAAGAGAGATTACTGATGTTACGGACTCATCTCCGTGGACCAGCCATTAATGCAGTGCTGAATCTTCCAGAAGCTACACTGAATGACTACAATGCAATCCTCAACTCCCTTGATGCGAGGTATGGAGCTAGCAGAGAATCTACAAAGCAACGGCTTCGTACTGAACTTGGCAGAGTGAAGCAACTGCAGAATGAAGACCTTGATGCATTTGCAGATAGAGTTTACGCATTGACCATCAGCGCCCATCCAAGTGACTTGAATGTGGCACACCTCCAACGCTATGCTGTCGACGCCTTATTGGGAGGCTGCAGGGACTCAAATGCTGCCTTCCTTGCTGCGATGAGTAACCCTGCAACCGTGACCGATGCTGTGGAACAAATGAAGAACATACAAGTCTACGGAAGTAGAACTAGAGCCAAGTTGGTGACACGTCAAGTCTCTTTTGAAGATAGCAGACCTGCACTAAGTGTCAGGCAGATTTCAGGATCACCCATGCGCTGTGTCACCTGTGAGGGTTCAGGTCACAAGTCCCGAGACTGTGCCAGTAGGCGTAGAAAATCTCCATCACCTTTCCGCTGTTACGAGTGCCAGGACCGTGGATACTTTGTAACTGAAAGTGCAAATAGGCAGCGACGGCCAGATAGCCAAAGTTCTGGAGCTTCTGGTTCTGAGAATGAGGGCTCCAGAAAAGAAAGAGGGAGAGAGAGGAAGAAGCAATCATCGCACAGAGATCATCATTCACACAGTTCATCACTAGCAAGAGACTCATTGTATCACTCACACGGGGACAGTGAAAACTATATTCATCACTATTCGTCATCACATTTAAACTCCCGGCGGTAGACCTGTCTGGCCAATGGTCTACTGCAAGTGCTGAGGGCCAAGTGAAGTTTAGTCACCCCAATGATGTCTCCTGCAGGGTATATGTCTCCACTCCTGGGACAAGTGATGAATTGCATCGTGGCTTGTTGGGTGTGCCATTGAAGAAAGAAGAACATCTGATTTATCCGACTGAAGTGAAAGAAGATTTGTGCTCATTTGAGAAGAAGCTGACTCCTGGTGGAGGTGTAGGCCTCCCTTTCCCCAAGACTGGTATTGGTGGAGCCTAACGGAAATTGTCTCCAAGGTCCTTCATTGCATACGTTTCAAGTCCTGTCCACTGGAGATGTAGGTCTCCATGTTTTCCAAAGGAGTTGCATGACTCCTATTTCTTTGCATGTTACAAAATTTGTCCTTTTGGTGATGCATGTCACCTGTTTTTCCTGAGGAGCTGCATGGCTCCTTTTGCCCATGTTAAGTAGTTTTTCACGTGAAAGTGCCTTTTTCCTTTTTCCGATAGGAGTTGTATGGCTCCTGCTCCCTTTTTTTCCCTCCGTTTTTTTGTTGTTGTTGTCCTGCGGAGTTGCATGACACCGTACTATTTGTACTCCCTTTTTCCCTTGTTTTTTATTGCTTTCCGGCGGAGATGCATGTCTCCGCACCTTAAAAAATTCCTCCCAGGCGTACCGCCTAAAAACAAACCTGGGTGGAAGGTGGAAGTGAAGCCTGGAAGATGGAAGAGAAGCGTGTGACGACAGAAGGACCTAAAAACAAACCTGGGTGGAGTGTGGCAGGCGGCAGCACTGCCAGAGACACTGTCAAAATGTGCCATCTAGTGTCATCATGCATCAGTGATTCTGGGTCATGCAACACAGTGGCTCAGTGCATTCTGGAACAGACCACCAGAGACTACAGATGTCCTGCTTGTAAGTGCCATCCTGACCCCACGTCCAACGCGCTGCAACACTATGAACAGGGAATACAACCAAGAAAGTACACTCATTAAGTTAAAATCTGTCATGTATATATTTTAAGTACCATGCTCAGCTAACAAGTTTGTAATTCCTTTTGTATAATTTGTGAGTGCTGATATTATCACAATATATAAAAGTGTATAATATACATTGGATATTGAGGCAGGAATGGGGTATATAGGGGCAATTATAACTGGTTATGATTACAAAGGAATTATGATTACATAACCACAATAGAAACCCCACCATGGCCCACATCAATTGATAAGAAGGCATGGTTCTAATAATTAAATTAACTTAATATATATATTTCAAAATAGTCAATATTCATATCTGCAGGTCAATGTCATAATTACTAAATAATTGAAATACTATGATGATACCTTTTCTATAGAAAAATCTAAAAGTATAAAATCACCTCTTTGAAAGTCTTTGGTGAGCAATGAGCTATCATTTTATTGGTCTTGAAATTTTGACAAAAACACCTCAAAAGAGATAGATAAATATACTATATAGATGAATAGGTCAATAGATAGATTTATAAATGATAAATTTTATTGATGTATTAATTTTTATAATTCAATAACAAATATTTTGTGTGGTTAATGTGACAGAACTAAACTAGTAAATACCCTGCTAAGTAATGTAGGTCACTTCCGAAAAACATTATAAGTCACTTCATAACTTCATTGAAAAAAATACAACTAAAAAGTGCTGTTATATTTTGCAATATTGACTGGACAAGATAGGAAAACATTCATTGAACTGCAGTCTGAGGCAGGAGTACAGTAACAGTGATGTCACAGGTCATGTGCAGTGGCGTAGCTAGAACTCCAGGAGTGGGGGGGCCAAGGGGGGGCCAGGGTCTGAGCTGGGGGGGGCCCACCTTTCACGGCATTTTTGGGGCAATACAAGGGCAAAAATTAACGCCGCGACACAAGCCCTCTTTACAAGTGACAAAGGAACATTGACGCTCTTTTCTTCTGGCATATACTTACTGCATTTATTATTAAATTTAGATATGGTACAAAAACCACTAAATATCCTTTTTCAATTACTTTTTAGAGAGAAATGACTTTTCATAAACCAGTTGGACAATTAGCAGATTTCAGCCGTTCAATTTGTTGTGCACATGGAATGAGACAGGGGCATCAGTTTCATTCTAAAGTGGTGGGCAAAGTGGGTCCCAGGTAACGCTTAAAATTTTTCCTCAAACAATACCCATCTTTTGGCTACACTGATGCCACTGGAATGATTCATATGATTGGGGTAGGGTTGCTCTTACATTTGAAAGAGCACAGTCCGTATCTGGTTGAAAATTCCCTGATACGACATCAATGACCATGCTTGTACATAAAGAAGAAAAACCTCAAGGGTGCATACAATATTGTGATGTTACAATCATTGCCATGATACAAGTTTAACGCAGACTCGAATGGTCTCATGATATTAATAATTTTTTATCTGCTCAAATAGGCCAAAAAGCTAATACTGATTGCTGGAAATGACACAAATTCCAAAAACATAGGGAAATTCAATGCAAAACATGAAAAACTGAGCAGTTTGTACTAAAAATCACTCTGGATAATCAGTCCTCTCCAGAAATATTCCAAAGGTCTATATTTCTTTGGCTCAACAATGGCAAGGGAAAGATTTCCTCAAATCGAAAATTTTTTGAATGGAACTGCAATAATTACGTAGGCAGACCTGAGGGGGGAGGTTAAAATTTGAGAAACACTAAGATTCTAGGTAAAAGGCAAACAATTTAGGTAGATTATTGAATAAACATATTTAAAAACTAATTGTATCCACAAGATTTCTTTTGAAATTGTATTAAATCTAGATCTTGAAAATTAGGCCAAATGTCACAAGGTCGCACTAAAAAGTTCGGATGCAGGTATTCCTATTGCCAGATAATTTCAAAGAAAAATTCAATACAAAATTGTCAAATGCCTTTGAAGTTTTCAGAGGGAAACTGTCATTCTGGTGAGCGCGGGTCAGGTCACAAAGACGGACGTGCTCTTCTCAAATAAATTTTCAAATTTCTCAAATCTGAAATGGGGGGGCCAGTGGGGGGGCCACTCATCCATTTGGGGGGGCCTTGGCCCCCCCAGGCCCCCCCATAGCTCCGCCACTGCCTCTGAAAACTTCAAAGGCATTTGACAATTTTGTATTAAATTTTTCTTTGAAATTATCTGGCAATAGGAATACCTGCATCCGAACTTTTTAGTGCGACCTTGTGACATTTGGCCTAATTTTCAAGATCTAGATTTAATACAATTTCAAAAGAAATCTTGTGGATACAATTAGTTTTTAAATATGCTTATTCAATAATCTACCTAAACTGTTTGCCTTTTACCTAGAATCTTAGTGTTTCTCAAATTTTAACCTCCCCCCTCAGGTCTGCCTACGTAATTATTGCAATTCCATTCAAAACATTTTCGATTTGCGGAAATCTTTCCCTTGCCATTGTTGAGCCAAAGAAATATAGACCTTTGGAATATTTCTGGAGAGGACTGATTATCCAGAGTGATTTTTAGTACAAACTGCTCAGTTTTTGATGTTTTGCATTGAATTTCCCTATGTTTTTGGAATTTGTGTAATTTCCAGCAATCAGTATTAGCTTTTTGGCCTATTTGAGCAGATAAAAAATTATTAATATCATGAGACCATTCGAGTCTGTGTTAAACTTGTATCATGGCAATGATTGTAACATCACAATATTGTATGCACCCTTGAGGTTTTTCTTCTTTATGTACAAGCATGGTCATTGATGTCGTATCAGGGAATTTTCAACCAGATACGGACTGTGCTCTTTCAAATGTAAGAGCAACCCTACCCCAATCATATGAATCATTCCAGTGGCATCAGTGTAGCCAAAAGATGGGTATTGTTTGAGGAAAAATTTTAAGCGTTCCCTGGGACCCACTTTGCCCACCACTTTAAAATGAAACTGATGCCCCGGTCTCATTCTGTGTGCACAACAAATTGAACGGCTGAAATCTGCTAATTGTCCAACTGGTTTATGAAAAGTCATTTCTCTCTAAAAAGTAATTGAAAAAGGATATTTAGTGGTTTTTGTACCATATCTAAATTGAATAATAAATGCAGTAAGTATACGCCAGAAGAAAAGAGCGTCAATGTTCCTTTGTCACTTGTAAAGAGGGCTTGTGTCGCGGCGTCAATTTTTTGCCCTTGTATTGCCCCAAAAATGCCGTGAAAGGTGGGCCCCCCAGCTCAGACCCTGGCCCCCCTTGGCCCCCCCATTCCTGGAATTCTAGCTATGCCACTGCTGCAGAGCTACAGTCATTAGATAAGGTGTGGGAAAGATGAATTTTTCAGGGTTCGCCGATCTTTTACCTGTCGATGTTACAAGAAAATACACATACAATTAAATTAAAAGGAGAATCTGAGCTTTCCAAAACTGCTTGTGTCGTTCATGTAGCTTCATAAGATTCCAAGATACAGGCCATTGAAATAACGGTAAAATTGCGATATTTCATCGAAAAATGGTCCCTGAAAATTTCAAGTTTTGAACTTCAATTTATTGCAGAAGGCAAACCGTTGGGAGGAGAGACTTTAAATTGCACAAACTACTGTAAATGTGTTAGGACTACACCCCCAAATATTATTGAATTTTTTGAAGATGTATTTCTGAGTAAAAAAAATGCAAAGATGTAAAATCATGACCGAAAACATGAATTTTTCAGGGTCTGGCGATCTTTTTAACTAGTAGAGATACGTTAAAATGTATAGAAAACAAATACTAGAGGAGAATCTGGGCTTTCCAAATATGTTTTTATTTTTCCTGTAGCTAAATTAGAACCGGAGATACAGACCGTCAAAGTATGGGTACAAGTGCAATGTTGACAAATGTGCAGGTCAATTTTGCAGTCATTTCTTGACCTTTTGACCTCAATTGTGCAATGTAGGTCGATCCGAGGGCCTTCAAATTTCGCGTGGGGCCTCTAGGGTATTATGGCACCTAATGCTGATGAGATAAGGCAAATCCCTCAACTGATTCCTTGTTAAGAAAAATATAATGTCTGAAATGTCCAATTTTGCCTAATATTTGACCTTGAGTTTGACCTTGAAAAAACCTTTCTAGGTCAAAACCAGTATTTTGCCCAGATTGGCAGTGTGTGACTTTGGGGGGGTCATTCAATTGTTTGAACTGCGTAGCATCAATATTTATCTCTCCAGAGGGCAAAAATAGGGTGTTTTTACATGTCGCGCGGTATGCAATATTTGTGATTTTTTAACAAATCAGCATGAAAAGATATCTGAATTCGGATTTCAGGCATCAAACAAACTGGCTGGCGCCTTCCAGAAACCCCGAAGATGAGACTGATAAGAAAAAAAAAAGAAAATTTTCAGAATTTTTGAAAATCGCCCATATTTGAACTTTGACGGGTCAAATGACCTTGAAAAATGAGGTCAAGGTCAAATCTGAAAGTCTGTACGGGGTTTTGGGGATATTTTAAGGGTAGTTTGTTATACATTTGCATGACCTCAAATGACTCCTTCATGGTGTTCGATGACCCACACCCCATATGCCGCCAACTCCTTTAACTAAAATGGCTGGTACTCCGTAACCGTTGCAGATATCCGAGTGAAAATAATGCGTGCACACAGCCCGTGATACTGGCCATCTTTTGGTGTAATCAGCGTTTCTCTACCTGCTTCCGTTTTTGAGTAAATTGGGAAAAACCTAAAACAGTGTTTTTCTCATAGCTCCGGTTCCGCTTGAGTGATTTCAAAAATGTTGGTACCTGAATACAGCATAGTACTTTTGACTTAGACATGACCTGTACAATGATGCCACCTGCAATAGTTGCCGAGTAATAGGCCATCTAAATTTCCAAAATTTCATGTTTGAAAGGCCCTGTGACCTTGAAAAATAGGTCAAGGTCATGTTTTTCGGGTGTGGCCTAGTTTTAGTCCTAGGGGCACCTTGTGACCAAGTTTCAGCTAAAATCAAGTGTTGTGTTAATGTGTTTCTTGGCTGTGGAGTGTATATATTTTAAAAGCGCCAGTGTTACCTCTGCTTTTGTACACAGTGCCCCTAAAAAGTTGTCTTCTCGACCAGAAAACTTGTAATAAAATAACATTAGTCAGTCACACTTGATAAGTGCAAACTATCTCCTAAATGGAAGAATTCTTTCTGCGATGATAATAAAAATTCTTATATTTTTATTTCTTTCCAGGTCGGTGTATCAAGAACAAGAGACAATGCGAGGATGATGGAGACTTCGCCTTTTGTCCTTCCTGCTTGACTTATGTTTCCTGTTCCGGAGGGGAATATTTTGAACGCAACTGTCCAGCTGGTCTGGAGTGGGACAACAGCAACCAGAGATGCGATTGGGTTTCTTCAACATGCGGTAAAACTTCATAAATGTTATGATAATTGTGTATTAGTTAGACACCGATTTGGACGTTTCTAACATGCATTTAGATCCCGACCGGAAGGATATGACAGACTAAAATGCATGTTAGAACCCAATGATGAGGTGTCTAACTGACTTAGACATGATAAACTTATTCTATTATACCTTTCAACTTATTTTGCACAACAAACAATAATCTGATTGTTTGTTAGCATTGTTAATCCTTAGCAGGGCACTAACATGCATTTTTTGTCAGTTAGATACTAGCTTTTCCAATGGTATAAGTATCTTGATGATTTCTAATAGAATGTTAGATGTTTTGTTGTTACCTACTTTTAATCTCTGCATTCCTGTGAAACCAACATCCTTTAGTAATTTTCAGACTCTTACAAATGTCTTCGAATGAGGACAAGTAGAACCCTTGGCCAAATTTAATCAACAAAATAAAGGAAATTATCACTAAAAAATTAGAATCCGCTTGAAGCCTTGAAAATAGTCCCAATTTAATCACACTGCAATGCGTATCAAACTTGAGCAAGTGTAACAAGTGAAACGCTGTGTATGACTGCCATAAGCAGACCTGTGATTAAAACTATTCCGAAAGATGATAAATCAACTAATTTAGAGAATTATCCACATAACCATTGTAAATTTCAACCTTTCCAATTAATTTGTTCCAAACTATTTCATTCTAACAGGTGAAATAAGGAGAACAAGCAGAGGGTGTGAAGGAAAAGCCAAAGAAATTGTTTGTGAACCTGGACGAGTCATCTTAGTGAGAAACGCATTTTTCGGGAGGCGAGAAAGTTCGGAGAAAAAAGCATTCTGTCCGACCCCTGCCAATCAACCTGATGACACAAGCTGCAGAGGAAATGTTAATAGAGATAGGTAAATGCATATTTTATTTACATATATATATATTTAGGCCACATTTTAAAAATATTTAGCTTTTCGGATCAACCGACCCAAATCTTATAGAATTGAAATTAGAAAAAAATTAAATTTTACCTTTGTTTTGTTGTCCTACTGTCCAACTCCAGAAAAAATTCTTCTAGAAGATCCGAGAAGCTACTTAAGGATACAGTGCCGCCTGCAAGTAAGTGAAACACATGAAATGGTGCCATTGCATCAATGCTAAACATGCGCAGCAAAACTGCTTGTGGAAGCATGAATTCTCATCTGATGAGAGGAAAACATATTGGGTCATGAAGGCCGATAATTATGTGAGGCATGTGGGATAACAATGGCAGCCAATTTTCTTTGTTGTAGTTGGAGTTAGGTATGGGTCAAAGTCTTTGATAAGTAAGTGAAACACAGGCCCAATGTTATTTCATAGGGAAGGGTGGTTCACTTATGCTTAGTTCTCACGAGAGTGGTTAAGTGACGGCGAAGTTGTAGAGGTGCCAGGAACTCAAGTTTCGCCCACTTTCGGCGTTTCAAGCCATTTTTGGACAATTATGTAATCAATTAGAAGTTATAAATCGTCGTTGATGGTTCCTATTACGACGAGGCTCTCGTTTTCTACGCCGAATGGCTCGTAATTTCTCACGAGGCAAGAAGAGACTTGTGTCGGCGAGTTGTGAGGAGCCTCGGTGCAGTTCCATTGCTTCAATGTTAAACTAGATTCGCCCAAGGAGTCTCTTTCTTCGCCCAATCTGCCTCTAACTTCACACTAGCATCCTCTTACTTCGCCCTAATCTTGAATTACGCCCAAGCAAATACCTGTTACGGTGAAGTAAGTAGCTGTTTCGGCGTTTCAACAGCTTGTTTGCGTCGGCGAGTTGTTCTCTTTTTTCGCCGAAGTTCCATTGACTCAATGATAAGTAGCCTCGCCCAAGCACTCTCTAGATTCGCCCAATCTGCCTCTAACTTCGCCCAAGCTGTCTCTACCTTCGCCCAATCATTTTGGGGGTCTTTCTGGTCTTTTGCATCGTGGCTTCTTCCTTCGTAAAGATTCAACCGGTTGAATCTTTCGTGAAGCAAGTTCTTGCCTCACCATAAAGTCACGTGACTTCTAGGAACTTTTGGCGAGGAAGTTTAAGACGCGCCGTAGACGAAAATATCGTCGCCGAATTGTTGAATGTAGCTTAAGAACCTCCCACTTTCCTGGAAAAGCAAGAAGCGCCGCGACAAGAACCCTCTGTTACGTCTCCGTGTGCTCTAGGCATTACTTATCAATACCTAACTCCGACCACAGCAATGAAAATTGGCTGCCATTGTTATCCAACATGCCTCACATATTGACCTTTCCCTATCAGCATGCCTCGGCGGTCCAACGTCGGCCCGAAGCTGGTCCGATGCTGCTGACATCGGACTGACGCTGGGCCGACGTTGGACCGCCAAGGCATGCTGATAGGGTTATGACCCAATATGTTTTCCTCTCATCGGATAAGAATTCATGCCTCCACAAGCAGTTTGGTCGAGGATGTGTAGCACTGATGCAATGGCACAACATCATGCGTTTCACTTACTTACAGGCGGCACTATAAATTATTTCATTTAGTTGGTCAAGTAATTGCTAAATCATACGCTTAATACAGCCGGCGGGTCACATAGGACAGCAGTGCTGGTCTTTCGCATCATCACTGTTTCATCCTCACGTCCTATTTATCCTACCATGCACATTGATGCAAGACACGAAACCTCAATCATCCATCTATCGATGACAATGCACCAGTTTCAAGAAGTGAAACGCTGTAAATGGCGTAAACCTTGAAAAGTTACAAATCATTCAGCGACAAATCTAATTTCTTTCAGATTGGTAGTAAGAGGATTCTGTGAAGGGAAAAACAGCTGTGAAGTTATTCCAACTACTCAGTTCTTTGGAGATCCCTGTCCTGGAACTTACAAATACCTGCAGGTAACTATAGGTCCAATAAATATTTTCAAGAGCACTTCATCTATAGATAATATTGTAATTTATTTTGTATATATCTTATCATGAATATTTCTTATCTTTGATCCTAATCTTGTTGTTTTTTCCAGGTCACGTACTCTTGTGTCAAAGAAAGACAAGAAGTGGAAATACTTTAAAGTATTAGAAATTCTTGGGGCATGTTCACTTCAGATATTTGTAGAGACATTCTAAAGGAGCACTGGCCAATATGATTTATGTCAAACCTAATGTCATGATATTTACATTATGCTACATGTACATTCTTCAGAGCCTCATTGATTGGACTTCAATGTTTTAGTGGCAGAGTTAATGCAAAATTGAAAAGAAGAAAACAAACCTTTCCTGAAATAGGATAAACGAGCAAATATTCTATGCTGAGGAAAGCTATAACCATCAGCTACGTATATGTCAATATTTAGATTTTAAGAATAGTATCATATAAATTGTGTCTAGATTAGCAACAAATTCTATTTCAGAATATAGGGGGACTGGACTAAGTTGTGTGAAGGGGTAAGTTATCCATCCAATGTTGTAGGGGAAGGGGGGAGGGATCTTCCAAAGATGTTATATATCCCGATAATCAGGATGCCTGACAGCGGAGTGCAGTTTTTAGGCAAATGAGCCTGAAGCAAAAAATGGAACAATTTACTTCGGTTTTTCCAACTAAGGAGGCAACAGTTTTGTAACTGCTGTATTAGCTTCTTTTATTTGCTGAAAGTCAATGTCATATCATATTACTCAGTATGCCAGTGCAATAAACAATTCTTCAAAGCAAAATATTAGTTTTTTCTTTCACATGTCTATTGCCGCTTCTCACTTAGCATCTTTAAGTGGTAGGCTATATTTATGATAGTCTGAGTCCCTGAGGTATAAGACCGTCCCTTTTGCAATCATGAAGTCGTCTCTCGCGGGAAGTGCCGTCTCTCATTTGGGAGTAAAATTTAGTAAAAATACTGCTTAGTGGGGGAGTAATTGGTCACATAAGGCTAGTCTGTCTTGAAACAGGAGGTCTCACAGCATAGGAACTACTGTATAGCAGTGCAATAAACAATTCTTCGAAGCAAAAAGAATACTACATGGCCAATTGTGCAGCGTACATAAAACGTACGGTGCTCTTTCTTGCGTATTTCGTACGTAAATTGACTGTTTTCACAAATGAAATACGTACGAAAATGTACATACGTAAAACATACGTAAATTTTGTATGGATTTCATTCGTGTTAACTTCGTTTTTCGACTTCTAAACTTGATTTGTTTACTTATTTTTTTTTAGATAGACCAATGCAAGGTATAAACTGGTGACAACCATATTGCACCAAAATGGCAAAGTAAATGAAAAGTCCTGTCATATATTTTTATGAATTCGTACAAAATTTGTACGAAAATGTACTTACATACTACAATGACCGCCACTCGTGCACTTAACATCTTTGAGTGGCATATTTATGATAGTCTGAATTATTGACATTAATGCTCAAGATGCATCTTGATTATGTTTCAATGGAGTACATCATATTTTCCCACTTATCGTGCTATCAAGATTACGAAGTGCTCTTGTTTTGAAGTTTTTACATGTAAGGGGGATGTGGTGACCATTTAATTCCAGGGGGGGGGGGAATTTGGAGTTTTCCTGCCGATTATTTATTTCACAGTAACAGCGGAAGTAATTATTTATTTCAAGAGTGCGAAACCCCAAATATCCATTCCTATATTAAGTCACACCTTGTTAGGAAACCCCCACCAGAAATGATTTATTTCAAGACTGCCCCAAGAGAATTTATTTATTTCACCAAAACTGAGCAAGAAATTATTTATTTTAAAAAAAACTCCAAGCCTCCCTGCTTGAGATTAAATGGTGGCCACCTAACTTTTTTATCTTGTCAATAAATGCTTATTATTCTTGAAGAATATGAATTTATTTATTTTTAAGGTTGACAGTTTTTGTGACAGAATTTTTTATTTCAGAAAACACGTCTCGTTCCAGAATTTTCCTACAGGTGGTGCTCAACTCCAGTTAAAAAAAAAACAAACCCTGCAGTCAACATCTATATGGCCTCAATGGTCAGATTATTAATGGTCCTTGCCTGATGCACCACCTACAGGAAATTCAAGAATGAGACTCATGTTCGGTAATCGAGGATAGTTATTTCAAAATATCGACCTGGAACTGTTTTGCTGGAAAATCAGTTCAGTACATGCGGGGACGGAGCCATCTGAAACATCTCGCGATATTGTATTTGTAAATTTTGTTTTTTGATTTTATGTTTCATGTCGTGACTGTCACGTTCTTTCTTTTTCCATGCACCTCGAAGACCTGTTAGACAGATTAGTCAAGTACTTGACTGTATGCTAAAGGGACTTAGTATACAGTCAAGAAGCTGTTAATTGAATCTCCGGCCGAAATATCAGCAAAAATGTCAAAACAACAACTTCGAATGCTGTTTATATGAAATCCATTCCTAGGATGTCAAGGCATGTTGTGCAGGTCATTCTCCACCATTTGCGCACACTGTCAATGCTTGGTGAATCCAATATAAAGAATTACATCCAAATGTCTTGGAGACGTTTAATTTTCGTAACCAAAATTCCATGTCACTTTTGTAACTTCTGATTAACACTGTCTAATCTACATGTTAAGAGGATTACACACTTTCAGTGACCCGTTTTGTTTGTTAGGATATTTGTCATTGTTTGAGTATTTTAAAATCCTGAGGATGTTTGTGGCTTGTGGCTGCTGTTCACACTAGATTATTAGGGTAATCTCTTTTTAGTTTTTGCTTGTGCCAATTTATTCTAAGCTGCTGTCAATCAATCAGTTATTTAATTTCATTGGTGGGCATTCATCCATAGAGTTCACGCCTACTGTGCTGTGAATGAGAAGGACCATAAATGCAAATCTCAGATCGCATCATTAATTTTCTTCATGTTTAATTGGTGGTCTGCTGAGAAGATGGCTGATCTTTTTTGATTGTTTGGCAAATAGCAGTTTTGATGGAGATGCATTCGAGTAATTTCATACCTTCACCTTAAAGGTAAATGTATGCAGAGACAGATAGGTTGTGTATACTGTATAGGCCTATAGATAGACACAAAGTTTTTTGATAGACGGATAGATAGATAGATAGATAGATAGATAGATAGATAGATAGATAGATAGATAGATAGTCCCAGGAATCGTGTGGATAGATTGATAGATACATATTTATATAGATAAATTGATATAAATTTAATCACAGATAGATCTATAGCAGTGGAATATTTAAAGGGGTGCCATTAGGCCATGCCCCAAACCTTCACACCCACAAAAAATGAACATGCGTGAGACGGGAAAGAGATAAGGTCATTTCAAGGTACGCCCCTGATAGATAGACAGACAGCCACCCAGGCAACAAACAAGTAAGGGGAAACTTGGTTGATTGATTGATCTGTCATACAGGCTCCTATGACAATGGATATGAAAAACAGTTAGATGTTGGTTCAAAGTATGTTGTTTGCTGTTTGCAGGATTTTTCTTGGTTGGCTGGGCAATTCAAATCGCCTTACACTTGTTGTGATTATTGTAAATCCCAGAATGCCTCAATTATGCAAATTTAATAAACAAAACCACCATTTTGTGAAGACGTTCTTGGAAACCAGGTGATGAAATTGATGGATTTTGTGAAGTTAAAATGGGAATGAAAGACGGATTTTGTTGAATACATTGTCAAACAACATGTACAAAAGGTAGGGCATCTTCTCAGAGCTTGACAGGCCAATTAACATTGTTTTAACAGGCCTAGAACTGCCGCAACGAATCTGATGCGCTAGTTTCGACCTGTAATGCAATAGGCAGTCTGCTGGACTAGGACACATCTTGGGAGAATTTTAAAAAAGTAGCACTATTGAAAAAGCATAAAACTAAATCATTTTCTGCTCTGTATTTTAAAATTGGCAAGACTCGAGTTTTCAAAGATTTACATATAATCTGAAAACAGAGTTGCATGCACAATTTTAAAGGGTTCAGTTGGAAAAAATGAGATAAAATCAAGTGTTGAGCTTCTTCTGCTTGTGAGTGTAGTTCAGTGGTAGCATTTATTGTACGCAAGGTCAATGGTTAAGGTAAGCAGTAATTTCAACATTGTGTCAATTAAGCATACAGGAAGTAAATGGAATCTAGACATAATTTTATTTTGAGTAATATACATGCACATTTTAAATAAACTCAACAGCAAAAGAAAGTTGTCACTTGATTTTGGCTTATAATTTTTGCAAAAAAAATTTTTTTTTACAAAAGAAATTATATAGTATTGTTCCTATGATCAACTAGCGTCTTATAGCCAAAAATCATTCAGCTGTGACCATTTCCTGTATGCCTTTAGACTTGTTTATCCTATTTCAGTTTTTCAATAAAATATGACATTACCAACAACTTATGCCAAAAATAATGGCGCCATTTTAAACAATGCCCAAACAGATAATCAAAAAACAAAAAATTAGCATATCACCTCTATTTTTGAATTTTACAGGACAATTTGAAAATTTGAGTTTTGCAGATTTGAAAATGCCGCAGACGAAATCATTATGGTTCGGGCCCTTAGAATTGACCTTTAAAAATAAAATTTTCAGACAATATGACTATGTTGTCCAAGAATCACCACAATTTTTTTCTATTCTAAGTTCACTGTTTAAAACAATTTTTTGCGGCGATGAAGGCCATATTTTTAAAATCACATTATCATGACTGGTATGCAAGATTAAGATTAAAAAATGAAATGCATCAATGCGCAGGATGTTCCAGATTATTGAGTCTAGAGATGGACTGAACAGATATTCCAGTAAGAAAGTTCCAGGTCGACAGTGTTCCAGGTAAAATTTTTCATTTCAGAACTGAAACATCATTCTGAAAATTTCCAACAGGGGGTGCTGTAGTCTGGGACTCAAATTGTTCCATCAATTGATGCACTGTTATTTCTTTCTGGTTAAAGTGTTACTATAGGGAAGAAATAGGGGTAGAAAACAAGTGTTACTTTCCTGGAAGTATCAACGTGATACTTCCAATGCTGTTTTAACCCTAAACATTTATATAAACCCAATTGAGAGATGAAAACAGAGACCTCATAAGAGCAATAGATTAACTTGAAAACAGATAAATGACTAAATTATGCAATAACAGTAACAATAACTTAAAATGTTAGGGAAAATCATCAACTTCAACAATTACAATCTCTAGTATACACTATACAGTATATTCACACCATCGGCTGCAATCAAGGCAGTGATTCTGTTTTTGAGTAAATCTGTTGATCTTGTAAGGTCTCTGTCATCATTGACCAATTGCATTTATACAATTTGATGGTTAAAACAGCATAACAATTCCCACTTTAATACTTCCAAAACAGTAACACTTGCTTTCTGCCTATTGCCAAAATTGATGGAACCATTGGAATCCCAGACTAGAGCACCCCCTGTGGGAAATTTTCAGAATGACGTATCAATTCTGCAAAACTCAAATTTTCAAATTGTCCTGTGGTATTCAAAAGTAGAGACTATGTGCTCATTTTTTGTTTTTTTATTATCTGTTTGGGCATTGTTTAAAATGGCGCCATTATTTTTGGCATAAGATGATGGTAATGTCATATTTTATTGCAATAGCTGAAATGGGATAAACAAGCCTAAAGATATACAGGAAATGGTCACAGCTGAATGATTTTTGGCAATAAGATGCTAGTTGATCACAGGAACAATACTATATGATTTGTTTTGTAAAAAGAAAAATTTTCGCAAAATTATAAGCCAAAATCAAGTGACAACTTTCTTTTGCTGGTCAGTTTATTATGAATAAAAAAAGAAATTCCACTTCCATGATAGCATCATATAAATTTGATATAAACCCAACTCATCGGGTAGGGTGCCCAATGCACAAATATTGTTGGTTTTTTTTTACATTGAATAGTTCAATTAGACTGTGTCAAACTGGATGAGCAAGAAAAAGTATGTCAGAATAAGTCCGATAATCTGAAAATGATAAAGAATTTGACAATTGAATTCAATGTTTATATTCTCTGAATGTATGTGAATGCTCAACATTCAATGCTCGATCACTTTGTGGTATACTGGTACAGTATTCATATGCATGTATTTGAAATTGAAAATTAGACAAATTATAAGTCCACGATAAAACAAATTGTCTAGTACAAATGTATTAATTAGATATTACAATGTAAATCAAAATATGTTTTTCAATGGCTGGGACAGGATAAGTCTACACTCTAAAAAATCTCGGGACAAAATTGGTTTTTTAGATTCAAAATGTTTTTTTGAAAAACCAAATTTCAATGCAAAAAAAATCCATGTTGGTTTTTCGCATTGAAATTTGGTTTTTCAAAAAACCATTTTGAATCTAAAAAACCAATTTTGTCTGAAATTTTTTAGATTGTAGTGCATGGACTTATGAAGAATTTGTATCAATGTTGACAAAGATTTTTACTTACTGTCAGAAATGTAGCCTTGCTGAGATCTACAAAGTCCAAAACAACAAACCCACCAAAATCTTTGATTTCTTCTATAACACATTCCCCTTAAACATCATCACCTGCAATGGATGGTAACAAATAAATGCACAATTGCACACAGATTTCAGATTACATTCATCAAACTACACCTTCCACACATTTTTCCTTGTGTTGATGCCACTTTCGATTGTAAACTTGTTACGTATGCATCTACACTGTTTATAGTCCTCGTCATAGCCTATTTACATGGAATCTCAAGTTATTTTCTATGCTGTTGAAGCCATAATTAGGGGGCTACCATCTAATCTGAATGGGGGGGGTGGTCTTAGAGTTTCTTTTTAAAAATAAATATTTCTTGCTCTGTTTTGGAGAATTAAATAAATTCATTTTGGGCAGTCTTGAAATAAGTTATTTCTAGTAGGGATATTTCTTAACAAGGTGTTGCTTGATTTAGGAATAGATATTCGGGGACTTTGCAGGCGCGAAATAAATAATTACTTCCACCATTACCATGAAAAAATAATTTCCCGCCAAGGAAAACTCCAAGCCCCCTTAGAAATTAAGTGGTTGCCCCCTGAGTACTTTCTGTTGAAATGCCTACCTACCTCACGACTCGAATCTTCATCCTTTTCAACATTCATTCTTCTGAGCAATCCAAGAATAGATTTGGACTATGAGAGAAACAAACCATGAGAAGTAGCAATTATCTTAAGAGGCAGTATTTTGGTATTTTTGGTTCAAGCACTGTATTAGGCCTCATGGTAGGACACACCCCGCCCCCCCCTATCAGCGCGCCTCGGCGGCCCAACGTCGGCCCAAAGCCAGTCCGATGCTGCTGACGCCGGACCGCCGAGGCACGCTGACAGGGCCCCACATTATCTTATAAACTTTGCACCTTCAACTAAACCTCTTTTACCCTCAGACTAACCCTTTTTTTTTTTACCTTCAGCGAACGAAGTTCGTAGAAGGTATTGTTATCACTTTGGTCAAAAGGGCGGCGGGCGGACAGATAGTTTCCGGGACTCAGCCCCTATTTCATGTACAGGGATGAAATTTGGTACACATGTAGCCTGTATGGTCTAGTTGTGCCTTTTGATTGTCTGATTGATGGATATTTTGTACCTTTTGAAATATTGAGAAAAATATAAAATTATTATTATTTTTGTTCCGGGCTAGGACTTGGCCCCTATTGCATGCACATGGATGAAATTTGGTACACATGTACTCTGTATGGTATAGCTGTGCCTTTTGATGGTCTGACTGGTGGATATTTTATATTTTTTGAAAAAATGAGAAAAATATATTATTTTCGTTTCCGCGCTAGGACTCAGCCCCTATTGCATGCACTTAGATGAAATATTTTACAGATGTAGCCTATATGGTCTAATTGTGCCTTTTGGTCGTCTGATTGATAGATATTCTATACCTTTTGGAACATTTAGAAAAATATTTACAAAAATGTTTTTTGTTTTTTCAAATTTTGGGCCAAAACTTGGTCACTATTGCATGTACGAGGATGAAATTTGTTACACATGTCAACTATATGATAAAGTTGAGCCTTTTGTGGGAGTGATTCATGGATATTCTATAAATTTCGAAATATTGACCAAAAAATATTAAAATTAGGCCTATTAATTTTGTTTCCAGACCAAAACTTGGCAATCATTGCATGTCCATAGATGAAATTTGATTTACATTACATGTACCCATAATGGGTCCCATATAATATTTTAGTGCCTTTTGTTGGTCTGCTTGATAGTTATTTTTAATGCTTTTTCAAATATTCCGACCCATAGCTCACAACCTATTTCTTGTTCATGCATGAAGCTGGACCATAATATGTGTAAATTAGTTTAGTAAGGCCTTTCCATCGTTCAACATACCCTGGCAGGCAGACGGGCATGTGGCAGGGCATATAGATAATTTCAGACCAAGATCGTGCCACTATTGCTAATACTACATGCAATTTGATTCACATCACTTTTATGGTGTAATGCTGTCCTTTAATGGTGTTTTTTCGCTGAAGGTTTGCTGCTGCGCAGCCTATGTTTTATTTAAACCTCTGCCACCCTCAACAAACCTCTTCTGCCCTCAACTACACTCTCCTTTCCTCAACCAAACTCAGCTTCCCTCAACTCCCTTCAACTAAACTTGCCTTCCCTCGACTACCATTAGTTACCCATCACAAAACAGCGTTTACCCCTTAGGGCGAGGGTTATTCAGCCACGAAGCCTAGTATTAGTGCCAAATAGTTCTAGAGTATATAAATAAGTGAATTACTGGTTCATCATGTCATCAGCAAAACTATGCCGAGAATCAGTGAGTCTTATGCTGATCTGTGACTCAACAGACAGGCCGGGAATACTGATCTTTATGACTTGATTATTATCATGTGAATGCAAAACTCACCTTCGCAATTACCCGTGAAGGACCAAGCACAAATGCAAATAACGTTATTAACATCTGAATAACTAGCGCGTAAATGACAAAGATGAACTCTTTGAAGTAATTGTTGTGTCGCACTCCCATGTACTCCATCAAGCAAAACTGGACCATCAAGGATAGCAGGCACGCAGCCATGAGATATCCGTGAGAAGCATTGAAGTCACCCACAGAATCACTTAAGTTGTTGAATTGCTTTCGGTAATTTCTCAATATCTTCGGATTCTTCAATTCATCAGAGTGAAGCTTCATCTTCTGATACAAGACGTTGAAGTGGTGTTTGTAGATGTGTGACCATGCAATGATATACACAGGGGCTGTGAAATACACCATTGTAACAATTGGGTCAAAGAACTGTGAGATCATTAAACCAAGACAATGAATTTTTCCCGGATTTTCGATAATATTGAATGATGTGTTAACCAATGTCCCATTGCCATAACAAGCCATGAAGAAATTTCCTGCCGTGAAATGCCATTCCATGATGCTTTTAAACAAGGTCACACAGAATCCACATGCGACTAAACAGTAGAGGAACATCTTCGCCTTAGCACTTAAGACACCTTCTGTTGTGACACCTTTGATTTGATTTCGATAAGTCGCCCATTTGCTTCCATGGAGGGTCTGAAGATTCATAAAACCTCTTCTCGACAAGTAGAACGTTGATAGACTAATCATAGCAGTCCAAAAGTAGTAGGCACTGAAGGTTATAGGAGTGACCATTTCAAGAAAGGAATCAGCAGGAAATTGTCCAAGTAGGGCACTAACTATCATGACAATGAAGAGGAATAGACTTAGACATATTGTGACTGTGTGGTAAATCAGAAGCGCAATCCATCCAGCAATTGGCGAGCCAGGTTCTCGGACATAATGACCGGCGCCGAGTATTCTGAAGATCCAAACGAACACTTTTAAGTCATGAGGCATCACTGCATCTTTTGCCATATCATTGTTTTGTCCTGCAAGCTTGTCCATCTGTATTCACAGATAAATATAACAAAAGAATGAAAATATGAATTTGTGACACTGTACATTGTAGAAACGTGACTTTTATATTAAAAATACCAAACTTGATATTTCTGAAATGATGGCCGATATACTTGGAATTGTGTATGATGAGATTGAAACCTGTTTTGAAAATTCTGAAAACCTTCAGCTCAAGTATGACAGAGCTTGGACTGGTATATCAAAAAATTAATATTTTTACTCTCAACATTTGGTGCATCCTTAGATCAACTAGAGTCTTTGTGCCAAAAATCATTCAGCTGTGACCATTTCCTGTTGGCTTTTAGACTTGTTTATCACATTTCAGTTTTTGTAGTAAAATATGACCTTACCAACAAGTTACACCAAAAATAAAGGCGTCATTTTAAATAATGGCAAAACAGACAATAAAAGCCGAAAAATTAGCGCAGCAGCTCTATTTTTTAATTTTACAGGACGATTTGAAAATTGTAGTTTTTCACATTTCAAAATTTAGTGGACAAAAATCACTATGGTTCGGGCCCTTAGAATTGAGCTATTTTAATAAAATTTTCAGACAATTTCACTATGATGTCTAAGAATTGCCACCATTTTTTTCACAGCAAAATTCACATTTTAACACCATTTTTTTTAACGACAACGAAGGCAATATTCGTAAAATCACATTGACATGACTTGCACACAATTTTAAAATGAAAAAACAATATGGATCAAAGCACGAGATGTTCCAGATTATTGAACCAAAATATGGACTAAACTGATTCACCAGTAAAAAAGTTCTAGGTCCACTGTTCTAAGTAAATTTTCTCATTTCAGAATTGAAGTGTCATTCTGAAAAGTTCCTACAGGGAACAGCATTACCCATAATCACATTGATACTTCCAGAAAAAAATGAATTGTTTTCTGCCTATTTTTTGCTGGGCTGATAACATTGAAACATAGAAAGAAATGATAGTGGCAAACATGCTGCAGTTATCACAGTCCTAGACTATAGCACCCCCTGTAGGAACTTTTCAGAATGACACTTCAATTCTGAAATGAGAAAGTTTACTTGGAACTGTGGAACTAGAACTTTTCTTACTGGTGAATCAGTTTAGTCCATATTTTGGTTCAATAATCTGGAACATCTTGCGCCCTGATCCATATTGTTTTTTCATTTTAAAATTGTGTGCAAGTCATGTCAATGTGATTTTATGAATATTGCCTTCGTCGTCGCAAAAAATAGTGTTAAACTGTGAATTTTGCTGTGAAAAAAAATGGTGGCAAATCTTAGACAACATAGTAACATTGTCTGAAAATTTTTTTAAAATAGCTCAATTCTAAGGGCCGAATGATAGTGATTTTGTCCGCTACATTTTGAAATGTGAAAAACTCAAATTTTCAAATTGTCCCGTAAAATGAAAAAATAGAGCTGCAGCGCTAATTTGTCGGCTTTTATTGTCTGTTTGGCCATTATTTAAAATGACGCCTTTATTTTTGGTGTAACTCGTTGGCAAGGTCATATTTTACTACAAAAACTGAAATGTGATAAACAAGTCTAAAAGCCAACAGGACATGGTCACAGCTGAATGATTTTTGGCACAAAGACACTAGATGATCTAAGGATCAATGCCATATATTTTTTTTTGTCTAAAAAAATTTCTATGCAAACTTATAAGTGTTGCGTTTCTTTTGCTGGTGAGTGGTGAGTGTATATTAAGATATTTTTTAAACAAAATGTATATAGGTAAGGCGAGGGTGGCCCAAATTTGTATCCATGGAAAAAATCATCTCTTAAAATCCCCAATTTGAAATATCTATGCTGACCTGCTACGAAACTTTTCAAGTCAAAAAGAATATCAGGACTGGATTGGGCATCATGGACATTCTAAAAAAAGGTTATTTGATCAAATTATTGGCTGACATTACAAGATTTGCAAATAGAGTAGGTTGGGGCAAGAAGCCCGGGTTAGGTGAGAGGCCCCCAGGGTTATATCCAAACTTAAATTTTTGGTGCGTTTATCTATTGATAGGATTGAAGCTAGAGGCGTTTTAGGTGACGACACACATTTTCAGGGCAAACAACACCAAACCATAGTAGAAATTAAAGAAACAAAAAAATGTGCATGAATTTTTGTAACTTTAAGTAATTCTTTGAAAGGGGTTGTCAGAAATAGCTTCGGAAATATTTAAAAGTATAATGGATATCTGCATTGATTCACTTTATGACCATCACATAAATATGATTTGGATCACGTTTTATGCATTTTAGTTCAAAATATAGAGGTCAAATTAATATAAACTCAACAGCAAGAGAAAGTTGTCACTTGATTTTGGCTTATAATTTTTGCAAAAAAATGTTTTTTTACAAAACAAATTATATAGTATTGTTCCTATGATCAACTAGCGTCTTATTGCCAAAAATCTTTCAGCTGTGACCATTTCCTGTATACCTTTAGACTTGTATATCCCATTTCAGCTTTTTCAATAAAATATGACATTATCAACAACTTATGCCAAAAATAATGGCGCCATTTTAAACAATGCCCAAACAGATAATAAAAAAACAAAAAATTAGCATATCACCGCTATTTTTGAATTTTACAGGACAATTTGAAAATTTGAGTTTTGCAGATTTGAAAATGCTGCAGACAAAATCATTATGGTTCGGGCCCTTAGAATTGACCTTTCTGAATAAAATTTTCAGACAATATGACTATGTTGTCCAAGAATCACCACAATTTTTTTCAATGCTAAGTTCGCTGTTTAAAACAATTTTTTGCGGCGATGAAGGCCATATTTTTAAAATCACATTATCATGACTGGTATGCAAGATTAAGATTAAAAAATGAAATGCATCAATGCGCGGGATGTTCCAGATTATTGAGTCTAGAGATGGACTGAACAGATATTCCAGTAAGAAAGTTCCAGGTCGACAGTTCCAGGTAAAATTTTTCATTTCAGAACTGAAACATCATTCTGAAAATTTCCAACAGGGGGTGCTGTAGTCTGGGACTCGAATTGTTCCATCAATTGATGCACTGGTATTTCTTTCTGGTTAAAGTGTTACTAGGGAAGAAATAGGGGTAGAAAACAAGTGTTACTTTCCTGGAAGTATCAACTTGATACTTCCAATGCTGTTATAACCCTAAACATTTCATAAACTGAATTGAGAGATGAAAACAGAGACCTCATAAGAGCAATAGATTAACTTGAAAGCAGATAAATGACTAAATTATGCAATAGAAGTAACAATAACTTAAAATGTTAGGGAAAATCATCAACTTCAACAATTACAGTCTCTAGTATACAGTATATTCACACCATTGGCTGCAATCAAGGCAGTGATTCTGTTTTTGAGTAAATCTATTGCTCTTGTAAGGTCTCTGTCATCATTGCACAATTGCATTTATACAATATGATGGTTAAAACAGCATAACAATTCCAACTTTAATACTTCCAAAACTGTAACACTTGCTTTCTGCCTATTGCCAAAATTGATGGAACCGTTGGAATCCCAGACTAGAGCACCCCCTGTGGGAGATTTTCAGAATGACGTATCAAATCTGCAAAACTCAAATTTTCAAATTGTCCTGTAGAAATCAAAAGTAGAGTCTATGTGCTAATTTTTTGTTTTTTTATTATCTGTTTGGGCATTGTTTAAAATGGCGCCATTATTTTTGGCATAAGTTGATGGTAATGTCATATTTTATTGCAAAAACTGAAATGGGATAAACTAGTCTAAAGATATACAGGAAATGGTCACAGCTGAATGATTTTTGGCAATAAGATGCTAGTTGATCACAGGAACAATACTATATAATTTGTTTTGTAAAAAGAAAAATTATCGCAAAATTATAAGCCAAAATCAAGTGACAACTTTCTTTTGCTGTTCAGTTTATGTGAGTTTGGGGCAAGAGGCCCCTCATGATGTGGGGCATGAGGCCCCCTACACTGGGGAGTCGAAGCTGCTTCAGGAACCATTTAATAATGTGTACTTTACCTTAAATCTTGATAGAATAGCTAATCAAAATAGAAAAAATTTGGCCCGAAACTGAAACAGGGCAAAAAATATTTAAAAAAATTAAAGTTTGAACAGAAAAATTCTGAAATTCAGAAAAAGTGAATAGAATGCCTTAAAAATGATAGAAAAACCCTAGAAATAACTTTTTAGGCTAAATGCGCTCGCAAAAAAAATTTCCTTAGGATTATAATAGGGGGCTTCTTGCCCGATGGGTGGAGTAAGAAGGCCATTTTAAATTTTTTATAAAACTGGCCGTAACTCCTTTATTAAAGTTGGTAGACATTTGTTTCACTAGCTATAAGTAGAGACAAGTGATCCCTTCCTGACAGCATAAGCATTCAAATAATCACCCATAAAAAGTAGGTCAAATTGCACCTCGAAGTTAAGGGGGGCCGCATGCCCCGACCTACTCTACTGATGATTTTGAGGTCTGCTGATGGGCAATCTCATGTTAAACTTCAATGGCTTTGGGCAACCTTTAAATATCAAACAATTTTGTTGAAATATTTACACAATACAGTAGCCCTTCTACGGCCTTCAGGCGTAAGAAGGCTAAAGATTTCTCTTCGTTAAAATGTGGCTCGTCACTCACCTTGATATGTGAACGGATGGCGGTCTTCTATCAGCCGACTCCCTCGCAGGCCAGTATGCCAACGGCAATTTGTGTGGCCTGGCATAATTACCATGCACAAGTCATATTTACAAAGCACTCACAGTGGTCGCTGAGTATTAGGTGCAACACAACATTATCACTTTACCTGAATTGTAGATTATTTACAAATTGCTTAATGCACTGATATGGGTAGTAAAACAATATACACAGTTTTGACACAGCTACATATGCTTTGGGCAGCAGCATCAGTGCACTACCGTTGTCATAAACCCATCTTGGCAGAGCTGGCTTTATCATGATAATGGCAATATTTATCATGTTTCTGGTTGATATCCCAAATCATATTATCAGTCGCAGCTAGCTTTCTTTCATCTGTTTAATGGTACGTTTATTACACCATAATTTATGGCATAAAACCAGCTCCTGTTACTTTTATAACAGGTACCATTTGTTTTTGTGAAGTTTGACTCATATTATCTCTAATCAAAATTCAATATGGCCATCTAATCTTGGTGGTGCTTTGAAAAAAAAAAGCGCTTTCATATTTTTAGCCCGTGAGCCATGAAGACAGTAAGGAGGACAACAACATCATGGTGGCAGGTCTTGTTGACCAACTATTCTAAGATGCCCTACACAGAAAAGTCCAGGAGATTAAGGTTCGAGCTGGAGGAGGGCCAGAAGTTGGCGGCCCAGAAGTCTCCGAATTTCTGCAAGTGGAAATCCTGAACTTTCTTTGCCATATGGCATGGAAACCATAGTGAGTCTACCCGTAGTTGCTGTTGGGGCAATTCACATCCAGCCATGGCAAGAGATGGCATCACTGGACTAGTAGTATGCATCAGGTCCATCCCCCTTTACTCGCATGAAAAACAAATAAAGCATAATTTTTCTATCTGAAATCACGACTCTTGAAACCATTGTCTGATCTGGATACTTGACTATCGAGCCATCCTTCCAAATATTGCCCATCATTTTTTCTGTCTTCTGGCCTTCATGGAATCAGCCGAAAGGTGTCTTTTGGGTCCTGACATATGATTTCAGGTCAAAATCACTTTGCATAGCCACTATGGCAGTTTTGAGGTCCTCCTGAAGCTCTGCAACCACCTCTATCATGGTGGTTGCAGGTACCTTGTCATTTTTGCCGTCAGTGACTCAAGGAATACTCCATTCCTATCTTTATTCACTCCAAAAACTCCCATACTTCCCTCTTATTCCTTTCCCATCACTGATTGCCTTCACAATATCCTATTCTGGTCATGAGGTCACTCTTACTATGTCAGGGATAGTTTTTAGTCCATCTGTGCACGAAGCAAATCTGACCACCTCTTCCTTTTTGTCCCCTGAAGAGTCATTTTTGGCACAGCTCATTCTAACCTCCCACAAGAATGGCTGATACCTTAATGATTATGCTGTATTGTTTTCACAATTTTCCTGCAAATGTGAAATTCCTTTTTAGCACAAGGAAGTTCATGGGAAATTTTGGTTCCTCACCATGTAAACTTTTGGTATTCTTTAGACTTTATGGTAGTCGCCCTTCAAGTGGCACAGCTGGTTTTGCAGAGGATATTACAGTCAACATTCAGCTGCAATTTTGGCATCAAAAACCTCACAACAGACCTTATCCATTGCATTGAAATGAACAGTCAATTTGTCATTGAGCACTTGTGACCTCATTCATACTTGATGACTTGTTTTTATAGCATTGAAAGTATGAGTCGGCAAGCATTACATGGGATAGATAAATGTAGGGATGTGACCTCACAAGGAACATTTCAGTAAAATTCTGTAAGCACTTAACATCGTCAACTATAATAGATAGATGGACAGAAATAAGCACATAAATTGTAAAATTTAAGTACCGCTTTGCTACAGGACTAATTGTTGTTGTTTCTTTTGCACCAAATTCATCAACAGCTGGGAATCCAATTGACATATTAAGCCTCTCTGCTGCAACTGATAAGGAGCAATAAATTGAGAAGTCAGTGATAACGGTTATCATTATTCCAATAATTATCTTGAAGCAATAATAGCTGTTGCGCTTGGAGTGGAAGCATGATGTCTCAGACCTTCCAAAATTGATAAGTTCTGTGATAACCCAAAGACTAAGGTTTTGGCCATGTTGGAATTTTTTTTTTCAAAAGATTTCTGAATTTTGAACATGGCATTATTGTTGTTTAGGTGTGGTAAGCTTGCACTAGCTCTGAGTCTGCGACTACATGAGTTCTGACGATAAATCTTCTCGATCAAGTCAAAGACAACTTTGGATAACTAGAACATAACTGAAAAAAAAAATTAATTTCTCAATGTAGTTTTGTTGAAAATTGAAATGTACATGTGTTATCATACAGCAGAATCAATTATAATGATCGTTTCCCTTTATTGGTTGGCGCCATATTGACTTTCGACCTGAACTCCATTGGTAGTCTAGAAGGTGATTATTACTAACTTTCAATGCGCCGATAGAGGTCTTGGTTTAGAGCATCAAGAGTCTAAAAGATCCCGCACTCTCCCCTCAGTGAGTAAATTAGGCTGGCAGCTGTAGCTATGTGCCCATGGAGAACGATCAGTGAGCCAAAAGTTTGTGAACTGAAAGTACTGTGCAGGTACTGTCTAAAATTCCCATAACTCTTAACTGTGTTACTTTAGGAACTCTGGACTTGTATAACATTACTATTAGACAAAACAAGAAACATAGCTTCCGGAACATTGTCAGTCAATCTATGATTCGCTAACTTATAAAATCTGCATCTCGGAAGAACAGCATTTTCAAGGAATTATGTTTTAATATCCCTTTTGAAAATAGCAGTGGTAGCAGTTGATTTAAGGCAGGTTTGATCAATTGCTACAAATATTGTGATACTCATTGAATTGGGTAATAATCAAACACATGCAGTGCACAGTATCTATAATTCAAATATGATTTATAAACAATGTGATTGATACACAATTAATATAATTTGCAAAATATTCAGTGTTTCACACAAGCTTATAGTAATTAACATCTGATTATCTGGGCTGCCAGAAATGTTGGTCCAGATAACTGCTATTAGCATTTATTGTTTATACCATGTATTTTTGAAGAATAGTCCAGTTAAACTGAGTCAAATTGGATAAGCAGGAAAAAATAGGTAAGAATAAGTCCAAGAATCTGAAAATGAAAATATAATTTATCAATATGTTTCACCATAAGGTGCTTCAGAGGAAAGCATCTGTGTACAGGAAGAGTAATGAAAAAAAGGTGTTTACAAATTGTAATTGACTTGTTTATCACATTTAAGTTTTTGCTATACAATATGGCCTTATGAACAAAAATACATTTTAAAAACACCCAAACAGACAATAAAAACCGAAAAATTTGCACCTCAACTCTATATTTTAATTTGACATGACAATTTGAAAATTGAAATTTTTCCGATTTCAGAATGTAGGCGACAAAATCATAAGCCCTTAGAATTAGGCTTTTTAAATGGAATTTTCGGACAATGTCAGTATGGCATCTGAAAATACCACAAAGCAAAATTTGCAGTCTATCACCATTTTTTTGCTGGGATAAAGGCTATTTATATTCTTCAAATCAAATTTAAATGACTGGTATGCAGTTTTGAAATAAAAACACAAAATGCAGAGCAGCACATGATGTTTGAGATTATTGCGTCCAGACATGCACTAAGATGAGGAAAACAAAAAATTTACAACGGACCTTCAAGAGCAAAATCCCAGGTGGATGTCATTCGGATGAGACATTAGATTGGCGTCCCCTTGTATCAGAATCTTTACTGGGCAAGTAAAAGATCCCTCACATGGGGTAGATGTGTGACATGTTGAGGACTCCTGCTCATCACTCAACACTTTTGGGCCCCCCATAGCTGGTCTTTGAGGGCTGCACTAAGGCTTACTTACCATATCTATATATCTAAATCAACACATACAATTGTAAAAGTACAACCCAGTCCCTGCTGGATACACAGCCAACCTTCAATTAAAGTGATTATACACTAAAAACATTTTACAACTTAAAATACTACTTATTAGATGGGAAGCACATTCGAAGATAACTCAATGTGTACAGAAATGTGGCAAGATTTACTTACAGTCAGGAATGTAGCTTTGCTGAGGTCTACAAAGCCCAAAACAACAAACCCTCCAAATTCTTTGATTTCTTCCATGAACATCATCACCTGCAATAGGAGTGATAGTAGCCTCGTGATCAGGGCAGTTCTGTAACGTTTGACATACAGATCACTTTAACAGCTTGTAGCTCTTCCATTATACATCAGCTATTTTATTATTAAACAGGCATGAGGACTGGTAACAGGCATGAGGACTGGTGTTAGGGCTATCAAACAAGCTCTCTATCAAGTTAAAGCTCCAATAGGAGCTGAGCCACAAGCCAAAATGTCAGGGTGTCGCCGTGTCGGACATAGTCACTGCGCATTTTGATTTGATTTGATTTGATGTATTTAACAAATTCATCACCGCATATACATCGAATGTGCAGCGTATGATGAAATAATGACCTTATGAAATGGGAATGAAGTATATACAGTGATGAAAAAGTTAGGATGGCCCACAAAAGCTTTATAGCTTATTTCCAGCGGGGTCCTGAGGAATGATACACAAGAGGGCAGTATAAGTAGTGTGATTTGTTTTTTGTTGTTGATAATTGTTACACCCAGTGACATGACGCATGTGTATGCTTTATTATGATGGATGGATGTTTGAGGCTTTACGTCCTGTATTTGTGCACTTGGTAGACTAATTAGGACAGGAGGAGGACACGGCAATGAGGCAAAGGATGATTGAAACAGCCGTCCAACATAGGCCCAGGTGACCCGGCAAGATCTGGATTCGAACCCTGGGCCCGGCGATTGGCAGTCCAGCACGCTACCACTAGACCAACCCCCCCCCCCGACTTTCTTTTGAATAACTTCTTAAAAAATGACATTGTGACATGTTTGTTTATGATCTTTTTCACATTTCTTCTGATGGACATGTACACAATTTATAAATTAAACTTCTTACCTCCTGACGATCCGAACCTTCATCCTTTTCAATATCCATTCTCCTGAGCAATCCAAGAATTGATTTGGACTATGAGAGAAAGAAAGAATTTAAAATGATCATAATCATTCAAGGTAGCTTTCTTCAAAACTTTCATGTTCTGGTTATACATAATAGAAACGTAATGGAAAATTAATTTGTTCCGACCCATGGAGTACTAAGCATGCCCAAAAGTGACCCAATTGCTGCAGGGCAATGTTCATGCCAAGACCTACTGAGCATGTGGAAAGGCAATAATTTATTTATGTCTTTATGAATCCAAAATTTATGAAAATAATTTGAGGTATGTCTGACCAGTGATCAATATGTACTAGCTATAATATGTAGCTCACTTCCGGATTAACCAAGAATCATGTATATATTTTTCATTATTTGGCATGTTCACGCATTCATGGACGTGTAAAAACGAGCATGTACGAGTTTTGTATCTATACGTAATTACTAACATTCGATATTATTCATTTGTGGACCTGCCAATACTAACATTCGAGGAAGTGCTACATATTTTGGGTTTAGGGTTAGAATTAGGGTGAGAGTCAGTTTTAGCAATTTCAGTGTTAGTCTGTTCGTAATTACACCTGTACAAATTCGTGAAATGCAATATTTGGAACTTCCGCGAATGCAAAA